>CM062260.1:23569200-23742226 GCA_031216405.1 Syzygium malaccense
TTTAAATAATATGATGACGTCACGACTGGGAAGCTTCACTTTCTTCTCTGCTTTTTTTTATCTTCAGCTTGAATTTAGATAATAAGAATGTAAGAGACAAACTGAAGAGCAGAAGTCAAACCCCTAGAAACCTAGCCTGACAGTTCTTCTGGTGCATAGCTACAGTTTTTCAACAGTGGTTGGATAAAACACCGTCAACCTTTGAAATCATAGCGATCCCCGGGGAAGAAGAAACCAAATGCAAACCAACCCTTTTCCCCTTTTCCAGGTGCAATTGGTATATTACCTAAACTGAGGAGTCTTCTTAACACTTATTTTTTTGTAATTTCTTTTTTTTTTGTCAGACTTTTTTGGTGAGTTAACAAACTGTTTTTTTGGCAAAGACTTCTTTCTGTTTTTTCCTTTTTCTGCGTCCACTAGAAAGACGAAATTTCCCTATTAGATTCTTCGCCCCAAAGTATACAAACACGAAGTGATGTTATGGCCTTTTATTCGAAATTTGTCACGTGTCTTATCTAATTCGTGGTATTAAAAACGGATTTCATGGAATCAAAGTTAGGCTTCCCCGCCACCGACAAATATATTTCCCCGCGCTGACAGGTTGACGTTAGTCCATTCAAGCATGAAGCATTGGGACCTTAGTGAGCCCAGGTTTTTTAGGTTTCATTTTAGGGGATAGTACGGCTACGAACTACCCCACAGGGGAAAAAATAACCTAGCAACATCTGTAGACGTCAGTAGACATTGTTGACCGCCTCAATGTTTTGATATTTATTTTTGTGTCAAGTCGAGTCAGACCGGGCCTTCGGATTTCTTAACTCTGAGCCCTATTCAAAAAATATGAACATATACGGGCCCAAAAACCCAGACCGTCTCGGGTCTAGCATGAAATGGCCTACTTGGGTCGGTTCGACCGTTCGGCCTAAGGGCCGAAGTGTGCACCATTGGTTATAGCAATTCCTCCAGCTGCTTCAGCTGCTCACCAAAAATGGATATGTCGATGCATCATCTGGACCAAATAAAGTAACTGTTTCAGAGGAACGGGCCACGTTGCAATACATGGAAACAATTTGCGATGATCATTTGTAAAAGCCATCGCCGTCAGTTTATGTAAATGTCATTCGTCTGTCAGGAGTCTTCATGTAGAAAAAAAAGAATCTTTGTGTCCAGCTGTGGCATTAAGCGTCTAGGCTATAACATTGTTAACATGTATTGCTTCTTCCGTCACTGACGTCGAATAATTAGAGCCAACTTTGTGGGATCATCAATTTCACCACCTGACACAGTACACTTACACTGGTGCCCGCTCGCGTATGCACATAGACGTGCATGAGACGGCCAAAACAGGCTTGCTCGAACAGTCAGAGGATATACATGAACACCGACATGTGGATGTACAGCGCCCAAGAAGTTTCTTCACCTCGTGTTTTGCTTTCTTCAGCCTTCCCTTATCCAATCTCTCAACGAGGATTGGCTCCTGGCCGAGGTCGAAACCAAATGACTCTAAAAACCTACACTGGCTGGCACTGTCCGGTTCCACGGGAAATGTTAATCGCACGACACCCACTGTATCCATTCAAAACATACGCATGCACCTGTACATTCTGTTCACCTCGCTCTTCCAGAGAAAATTGAAAGTTGTCATTTCACAGAAGCAAGAATATGGAAATAAATTTCTGATCCTACGTTTTAGAATGTGGAAGTTACTGCCACAATTTTGATCATTTATGATTAGCTAGGGTCCCCAATGTACATTTATTGAAGGGTGCTGACGCTATTCTTCTCGAAGTCTGTACTTGAACCATACACTAAAACAGAATAGCCCAGTATTATGCATGATCTAACGATCTCCATGTGAGATTTACAACAAGGAGATGTGTATTTTTTGGGTAGTAATAGAGTGTGGCTTAAGTAACTCGAACGGACGAGCATATCCCCATTTACCATGACGTGCATGCTGTTAAGCATTTAGTTGTCTGTCTGTTGCTTCGTCACTCGTCTGCAACCTTTCAGCAGATTGGTAATTTGATCTGACACTCTGATGAAAAAGAAGAAGGTACTCAATTGATTCAAAGATGGCTCACAGATAACACAGCACATGGGAACTTCATATTTTTGGGGTGTTTTCCCCTTTTCTATTAGCTTTTTCAGGATGTATTATTAAAGATGAACAGTAGATACATGAGGCTCTAACTTAACGTACCTCAAGCAGAGTGATGTTTTCCCCTTTTCTCTTAGCTTTTTCAGGATGTATTATTAAAGATGAACAGTAGATACATGAGGCTCTCACTTAACGTACCTCAAGCAGAGTGATGTAATAGAAATCTTCCATATGTTGCATCAGCGCACTTCCATCTCTAATTGAACGATATATGTTTATTTCAGTTTCCAATATCTTTTCTATGAGTTCCTTTTCACCTTTCATCTGCAAAAGAAGTTTGAGATTTGTCACTTTGGACCTGTGCACCAGCAATGGGTGTAACTCACCAATTCATTTACAGGTACCCAGCTCAACATAAAGACAGTCCTCAGTTGCATAAAATATACAGTAACAGCAAATGGATGAGCTGTTTCTGTCCAACAAAAGCAGCTCAAAGGCAAGGTAGTTTGATGCAGACATATAAATCAAGAATCAAAAAACTATCTAACAAGTAGACATATATATCGGCAAAATTCATCAAGACTGCTACAATTGTGTGTCTGTGTGACTTCACAAAACACAGTTTCAGCAGAACAATAGGTTACTCTATGATGAGATATATAAAAATGTCCTAATGTTAAGTTATGGAAATACTGATATGTCAATCTAAGGAACTCACAGTCACCAAGGAAGAAAACTGAACTTACAAATTCACTAATTAAAACATCTGGCGTGGATTCACCAACGAAGTCACCTTCGTAACCATCAGCCAAAGACTGCACATTTACCTGAATAACATCAACCTATTGTGTAAGTAGTTGATCTGGGAACATCTGTAAAGGTAAAACTTCTGCTTTCTCATATTAGTAACAGAAAAGTAATACTAGTAATGATCCAATTTCCTAATGATGCTTCCCTGGATAAGTTCACAAGCATCACACTCGAACACTTAAAACCATCAGCCAGTTATTAATCCAGAGTTCCTCAAGGGAATGTATTGCAGAGATTAAATAGATGGGGTTTGTTCACTCGTACTGGGTAAGAAAGGATAAAGCTATTTAGATACCAAGGCATCCTTAATTTCTCCTGCTGCTAGATAGACGGGTTGGGCCACATGGCAATAACCCATCAGACGTGGAACTGATGGTATGATATCCCTGTGATTCACAACTCTCCAGCTGTCCTTAACTTTCTGCAAAGCAACAGACAATTGCATCACACACACTACGTGCAGCACTAGAAAAATGCATCAAAAGATTTTCCACTAATAAAGGGGAGAGCATGCTTAGGCAACCCAAACGTCTGCTGACATGAATCAATTGAATTATAAGATGCCAAAGATTTAAAAAGATAGCAGCAATCATAGCAGAAGCTCAGTTGGAGGAGACATTGGAGTGAGACCACAACATCTGGAAACGAAATCACTTAAATGAACATGAAAAGTGCTCTTTAATGAGTCATGTCTCTAAAAACAAGTTACCGCAATAAGAAAGTTAGAACAATCCTCTCAACTTGGAAGAATAAGTACCTTTCAGGAATAAACAAGAGGGTAGTAATTCACAGAGAATTCTCGAGAAGATTAACAATGATGGAAAGCATGAACAAAAGAACAGAACAACTTCATTTCATGACAATCATCACTGGTGAATACTGATAAGAATACTTGTACCAGCGTATCAGCATGTGAAGAGTTCTCATGAAAGTCGCTGTTAATACAGGACGAGTGCTGAGGTTGTTCACCAAAGAGTACAATATGTTTCATGGAATTTTTTTAGTATTTCTTTATTTGTTGGCTTATACTGTGTTTCAAACCACGCAAAGAACCCTCAAACCCACCTCACCTTACCGAGAGGACTGAATGCGTGTTGGCATGTTCCATGACTGTTAGTCCTAACAATATTGACGATAAAGGTAGAGCAGCAACTTCCATGCCACAATGCAAATATGCATGGGCCTGTTTATATTTGCACACAGAGAGAAGATTGCACAAACGGATCAGGGAGCGGTAGCCATCACTTAGTTTTCTCAAGGATCAGAGTACAGATGACAAGGCTACATGGTTGTAAGGATCTGAATACAGATGACAGGGCTACATGGTACATATTTCTCTTACCTCATTATAAAGTTCTGCAAATCTCCTGTTACCAACTCTAGGAGATCCGAAGTTGTACATAGTCACATATATTGCTCCGCGCCTAATATAAACAAAATGAATTAGTTACATGCCATAAGGAAAAAAGATTAAAAAATCTACTCCCATGATTCTAATTTAAATTGGCCTAAGACACTTAAGAGTAATAAAAAGAAGCCATTCCGGTCCCTGCTTTCAGATAAACTTACAATTGAAGAACTCAGGTCACTACTTTACACATTTAGCATCTCATGTCATTGGCACAATTAAGTTACATAACATGATATAAACTATATTCAAACAGCTTAAGCTTTTGCAGTTAGTCGGTTGTGCGCAGAACTATAACATGGTATAACAGCTACAGATCTCGAGTTTGAATCCCCACACCTAATCTTTCATCCCTTTCTAGTTTCCCTTCTTTAGATGCCTTGAATTTTAATAATCTTCACCCATGAGCCATGTTTATTGATTTCACATGCTTCATGCTTTCCTCATCATAGCAGCAGTCTCCATGAGTACTTAGCTATGGAATATAATATGCACCACACTCTGTCAGTTTAAGTTACTGAATTAAACGATTATGCACATCACTATATCAGGCACTAAAATGACCACGTAAAGTCAAGAATCAAATTAGATGAATCTGTGGAATCCCACAAAGAGAATGCAGTCTATTGAGGCTAGAAAAGCATGAAAAGTGTTCCACCAAACTTTATCCATGCTATACCAAGAATACCAAGAAGAATGGGCAGGTCCTCACAAGTACCTCAGACAAAAATTCACCCAGAGTCATCACACAAAATCATTATTTATTAATCTCATGATTCAAAGCCAATAGATTTTTCTTTGCTGGATTATGTGATACAAACCATTCAGGTATTTATCAAACAAATAACACAATGTTTTTTCTTTAGTCCATCATGTGTTTACCTTTGAGCTACCTGCAAAAGTGCTAGCGCACACATGCCCAAGCGCGCTCACCCACCCACCCCCACACACACACACATAGGGTCCAATTCTGCAACTTTGTACACTATTGGTCCATTCAATGTAACAATAAATCTTAATCATTGAAAATCGCCAACATCTGTCAAATACTTGAGAGTATTACTGCAATCAAACGCATGCCAGCATTTTGCGGGTGGACAAATATTTGAGGCAGAAAAGTAAATATAACAGTTATCTTTAGTATGAAAGACAGGACTCACTTTGCTAACTGACTTGATGAAAGCTCAAGAGCAAGGAGAGTAGCTAGAGCACCACCTAAACTATGACCAGTGACATAGACATGCCACTTGTACTGTGGCTCAGAACCATCATCCCTGCGAGAAAACATTTGGCCGTCAAGTTGTCACAAGACAATCAGCTCTTGGTAATAACACAGCATGCTAGCCATTTAGTAATGGAGCAAAACTTGTTTGAATGCATTCATAGAGTTCCTTGACATATGACAAAATGAAAGAAACACTAGCAATTAAGTTTGCACTGAAGTAAGATTATGCCTGGAGGGAAAAAAAACTGTTGAAGAATATTTGTCTAGTGAGACACATGGTTAGTACATGAGAGTTGGGAATTCTAAATAAGGTAGTTAAGGAGTTGGGTATTGAGTAGATTGTCTCCCTAGGCTTGGTAAGTGAAGCATCAATATACTTATGCATAAAGTCAAGCAGGTATTTTGTGTTCTCTCCTTTCGTCTCTTCTGCACTCCCTAAATACTAAACATGGAATCAGATCCACCAAGAGAGAGAAAACCAACAAATATCGGACTTCTTTGTTAACTCTCACACACTAACACAGCTTCCTTATTGAGTTCGGTCATCTCTCATGTGTAGCCACCATGAACAAAGGCTTCCGAAATACTCTCCCTTGGGGCCACCACGTCCGTGCATCAAACCCCCTGACTCTTCATCCTATGCTACTGTATGCCCAACTATCTCTGCACCTTGACGTAGCTTCAAGGAGTCCATCCTTTGTTGTCCACTTACCTCTTTTCCAGCTCTCAATATCCTGAATACTCCGCCCCTGCATGGATTTAACTCGCCCCAGCCAGGTGAGTCCCAATCTGCATGGTTTTATGCTGGGCTCCCTGGTGTCACCCACAACTTGAGGACTGCTAATCCTCGAGGCATTGCAACTCCAAACCCGCAAAACTTACTCCGAAGAGCACGATGCAGCTCATGCAAGATACACCTCAACTTGATCACACAGACCTTCTCAAGGAGAATATCAACTGCATGGGATCGATGCCTACAACTCTCTGAATTCTTTTATGGTATTTCAAGAGGAGCAAGCAAGATTAGTTTATCATAATTTTCTAGGAACAGTGCTTACACAAAACCGATTGCCATTTTGAGGAGTGATAAAATTCTTATTCTCACTGAATCATATGCGCTTAAAAAGCCACTGTGAACCTGGAAAACAAGCAAAAAAAGGTTGTAAGCAAGGAGAAGGATAATGGACGGACTCAGCAAATTATGCATCTCATAATAATCAACAAAAGAAATCAAGATCTAGAATAGCAGTATACTTGAACTTCTTCCTTGAAATCTCCACCAATCCTTTCGGGGTTCAAACTGTAGGAGCATAACAAAATAAACATCAAGAAAAAGAAATATTGACATGTAGTATCAGTGTATTACGTTAGCCCGACTTACATAAAAATTACACAGAGGATAAGCATATCAAACAACCAAAAGAATTGGTGAATTTCCACAGTCGAAACAAGCAACAAGCAACAACCAAAAGAATTAGTGAATTTGAACAGTTCAAACAAGCAACAAGGATGGACATCTTTTCACATAGAAAAGATGACACCAAAAAGAGCCCTACTCGAAACCTATCTGCAAATATAGATGTAGCAATTGGCATATATCACTCACCAATTCCCAGGTATCATAGGATCATTAACGATAAGCCCTGCTCAATGTAACAGACTTGGTTTCAAGCCTAATCATATGTTCTGGATTATTGCTTAGCACCGCAAACTACAAGGAGACAAAAGACTATAACATCATATCAGACTTGGACGATCTTTGAAGCTACAATTCGTTTTTCTTGGTGAGAAACTAAAGAAGATTGCAAATTTTGATTTTATACAAGTCAAGGCTAAGAGAGAGATGATGATTTGCTCCTACATGACCAACAAACAAGCAAAATAGTAGAAATAAAACCGGTAATGACATATATGTTGAGAGAAGACAATCCAGTGAATTAATTGATTTTTCACATTACCCAGCAGGGGCCAGCATCAAATCAGTCCGCAAGTCCTTCCATCTTGACTGGGAAAAACAGACAGAAAAGAATAAATGTCTACCTCACAACCACATAAATAAGGTTGCTAAGGGAAAGACAGTGAAACTGATTACTTGTTCCGTTCCTCTAAATGCAACAAGTAATCTTCTTCGTGCAGAATCGCGCCAGATTGCTGCCTGCAGTAACCGTACTTCATTCATACATGATTCCATCCCCAATTAAAAATGCATGAGAAAAAGCAGATTAGGAAGCAGCTTCCTCAATACAGGAAGACAATACCTGTGTATCAGTGGATGCGTTATCTAAGAAGCAAATTTTCTCAAATTCGGACTTGACAAAACTAGGATGACCAAGAGAAGTGGCAAGCATCGCCCAGGCTTCCATGGCACTTTCTGCAGAAGAGAAGAGAGCTTTCATCTCCTCGGCTTCCTTGTCATCCAATAATGACACGTCCGATGAGACAGCAAGATTCTCATTCTTAGAATACACAGAACCATCATTTTTCATTTTATTATCATTCTTTTCCATAGAATGCGCTGCTTCCTTATTTAGCCGAGAAACTGCCGCAGTCAAAACCATCAATGCCCCCAAAACAGAATCAGTTTGTTGTAACAAATCTTGTGTCACCTTTTTGATATCCGTAATTGAAGACTGAATTGCACTTCTTGGAAGTGGCCCATCCTCTGTGGAATCATCAATTTCTTGGCTACTTGGCGTTGCAAGCCCAGATTCAACGTAACCTTCTTCTGCAACTTTCCAGGATTGTATGCCAATCTTCTTTAGTACATCAAACCCATCCCATTTTACATTCTCAGGGACAGGAAGACCAAGTTTCTGTACAACCTTCTGATTGATAACATCTGCAAAGTTCTTCCAGAAATGTTTGTCGAACTGTATGGATTCACCAACTAGCATTTTTTCTCCATTGGTATTATCAACTCCAGTTGAATCAGGGGAAGACTCAACAACAATGTTCTCTTCATTCAGGCTCTGCTCATTCAGCAATGGAACACTATCTACAGATGAAGACTTCTCAGGAGCAGCAGTGGCATTGACTGATTCCCCTTCTGCTACATATTTACCGCTATTCAAAAGCTTATCCTTCCAAGGATATGTCTCATTAAAGGATTTCCACTGCCCAAAAGCATATTCAACAAACTGCCGAGCTGGCACACTCTCAGACCCAACAATTGATTTCAAAGTAGACTCGAACCCATTTTGCCTGAGAAATTCTGAAACAAATGAGAGCTTCCACCACTTCTTTCCCTCATCAATTTCATCAAAACTTTTATATCTAACCTGAAACAGCATCACCAGTGAGCTTGCTCATTTTTCCGGCATAACACGCAGAAGGATGAATAACAGGTATCTTAGTAAAGCATGGAAAAAAGTCCACAACACCACAACTAAGGTTAGAATTCTCATATATGGAATTCAGATACTCATCACCCTCCTGAAATTAAATTAATTTTGCCTGGCTCAGATAGAATTTCCTAATATTCCTTCCAAAGTCCAATAGTGGAAATACTTTTCTCCTCTCAGAGTTTTTGTCTGGTTTCTGAAAGATTGTTACTAAACTTTTTTATTAGTAGTTCCTATGTGAGACGATATACAAACACCGTGTGTTTGTGTCATATGCATCCCAGAATATACCCTATTTTGACATAACAAGATAATGACATGGACAAACAAACCCCGTAATTGACTCAATGTCTTTGAAAAAGATAAGAGGTTTACTTTGTTTTCCAATGTCGTTTTTTCAACCAATATAATAAAGCAAGGAAGTTTAGCCTAATGATAAGGGTTGGACTGGAGCATGTGCAGACTTAGATGTCCGGGGTTCATAGCGTATCGGTGTAAACTGGTTCTTCAAGCATCTAAGATTCACCCAGTGACTGATTTATAATGACAAGAGAGAAATGATGCTACACCACCTAGGAGAAAGCTCTTATGCAGTAATTTCCAGGTACTTAATAAGCAAACATTAATAGAAAGCTCTCACTAATGCTCAACTATTCACAGATAGAATGCTGGAAGCTGTAGGCCCAATGAAAACTCTACCTTCTAATTGGAACTTCCTTTAATTTGAACAATTACAAAACATATATAGATGCTTACTTCAAGAAGTCAGAGTCTTCAAACAGAAATCCTAATCATCCTTTCAAAAGAACTTCCTACTATGTGATTAATATCATAATGTTTCCACACTTACCTCTAACTGTATCTTCCCTCCACCACCCATTCCTTCTAATTCCACAACCATCTCATGTGAATCTCCTGGAAACAGACATGCTCGTCAAGAAAAAGTGCAATTTCCATATGGTAATCATTTCATCCATTGCCAAGGTCATAGAGTAGCAAATAATGTTTCACAGGTGAAAAAATGATCTGATATCATTGCTCAATTATTTGACTTCCAAAACACACAAATAAAACACCAGCAGCACTGCACAAGAAAGTTCAAAATACATATCGACAACAAATTCAATGATTCTCACCATCACACAGAGGCTCCAAACAAATTCCTGCATTACCCATTCGCTTGTGTGGAGTTACCAAGTTTGCATCCCAAGCTGCCACCTAGCATCCACACCACAGTGAATAACATAAAGATCAACAATGATTCAGCTTCAGTTTACAAATTTAAGGATAGCTGTGTTCATTCGCTGAGTGCCAAAATCAACAAGGTCTTACTCAAAAACAAAAAAGAAAAAAAAAGGAGTAGCTTGCTTTATGTTATATTAATGCAAGATATATGGCACAATCAACTTGGGATAACAACATTAAATAAGGCAACAAATGAGCAATTCTGCTAAGCACATAAAAGAGGAGTCCAAAAATTGATGCAGCAGTTGGCCCCCCTCAGAATGTTGTGCATTCATTTATTACAAAAGTAGCCTCACGTATTTTAGGATAAGTCCTTCCTAAATATGCCAGCAATTCAGTCTCCAATTAGTCCACAAATGCAAATTGGAAAGGAAATAATGGATATCACTCTGGTAGAGGCTTAACCTGGAGGTTTTTAGTCGGAGGGAGCTTAATGTTAAAAGTGAATTCCTCATTCCAGGTTGGCTTTTTTGTCCTGTCAGCAAATTTGATTGACAAATAAAGTTGCAATAAGTCCATAAATCCAGATTAAACTTAATTTTTCCTCCATATGCATCATATGCTCTCATCACCTGTATTCTGTATACTGCAGAATAACTAAATTGCAATTAGCCGATTTAAAAAGAACTAAAGATTATTGCTTCAGTAGCTTCAGAAAAATTATTTTGCCGAAACTGATGGGGAATGCTAATAATAAGTTTTATCATTTAGGTCATCATGTGAGAGGCACAAAAAATAATCAGTAGCTGATAAATATTGTATTGCTCATTTTAATAAGTGAAAGTACCCTTTAACATTTTAAGGAAACGCAAACGGAATCTTAATTTGGAACTTCATAGCCTTCACTAACATAGTTCTCCGCTCCTTGAGTATGGCTTTGTCATCTAGGGACATTACATGGGCTGTGTGGGGTATGTTAGAGAGTAACTCCAAGCTAGGTCAGGTTCAAATAGTTGTAAAGGTAGAAGTTCTTTTTTGTTTTCATTCACTTTGGCTCATATGGAAGGAAAGAAATAAACAATAGGAATTTAACAGAAGAGAAAGATTACATACTCTTTTTGAACAATTTAATTCTAATAGAAAACAAAAAAAATCAATAATTATGAAAAGAGGTAAGTTAGGAGGGCTTTCAGAAATGAGGAAAGTTCTACAGGTGCTGCAAAGGCTTTCAAAAACGAGAGAACTTCTACAAGTGCTACGAAAGACAGATGTCTTAGCACTTTTTTTGGGGTAGTACAGGGATAGCTCCTTAGATGTTCAGTGTTTTTTTGAGTAGATCTTTCTAAGTTCTAGGTTGTAAATGGAGGCACCCTCCCTGTTGCTCCCCAACATACTTGTCCAAAAAATCCACTACAACCATTTATTCCTAAAACTAGAGGCAAAAGCAAAATATCCTCTCTATGTGTGGTTGGAAAGGGGTCATATACCCTAATATTTATAATTTCAAAGATACTGCTAATACCGCGATACAAAAAAGAACATGTCATCCTTCATTTTTCTATCCTAATAAGAAATGCAATACCACTACGTACTCAATCAAATACATTGCTTACCCCCATTTGACCTTGCTTTTCACAACCTGACCATCCAATTGCATGACTACATATGGATCACTTGTTCCCTACCACACATTCGGAAAAAAATGGGCCTTGTCAATATCTGGAAGGAAAGATTAATTTCCATAAGTCTAACTTAAGATTTATTTAATAGAAGCAAAGAGATCAATTCAGGAGAAAAAAAGCTTCAGTCATTCATGAAAGATGCCACAAAAAGATACAGCGGGAAGTAAAGATGCAACAAATAGACAAGCATAAATTCAAAACATTCAGCATAATGGCTTATCCCACAAGAAACTGACATACCCACAGATCCATGGCAGGAAGATTGATACCCTTCTTGAGCTTTATAAACAGCTGACCATCGTATATTTTGCGGACAAATGACCTAGATATGTAAACTCAATATTTCAATTCTTTGTTTTCCATCGACCAATCCACCTTCATCTATTGTAGAGCAAACACACAATCCCCTGCATATATTACTGGCAAAAAGTGTATATAAACATGTATAAAATACTTGTACGTACAAAGTACGAAAGCCACGCGAAAACATGTAAGCAGCACGAGTGTTCGATGGCAGAACCGAACCGAACCGAACCAAACCAACCAAACAAACAGAAAATTAGCTTTTACCCCTCTGATTATTCGGAAGAAATGATCACATACTCTGAAAGATACACTGTCTTACACCCCGCAGCATCCACTTCCCGCCTTCCAATATTTTCCTAATCAGCATGCCCCAAAAGTACAAAGCGCACATTAGTCTCGAATAAAAGCATAATCACAACAGGGACTACCCTAAATTAAACTTTTGTAACATTTTTCACTTCTTAAATTGATGCAAACTCCAGAAAGACTAATTCGAGAGTTCGATTACTGGAGGAGTGGTGTAGGCTTCGAAGGCGAAACCGGCGAGGATGACGGCGAGATTGATGTCGAACGGTCGCCGCTCGTTCTCCTCCGAGGCTTCGATCTTCGCGACTTCCGCGCTGGCTTGGCAACAGCACTCGAACGAGCTCCTCCCCCCGTCCCCATCCCCGCCCCGGCAACTTTCCGGGAGCTCCGGAGCCCTAATTCTCCGGGAAAACGAGGCCGGAAAGCGCCGCGAGAGCCCCAGAACCCTCCTCGGGGCGCCGTGTTTCGGAGAGAGCGGAGAGAAACGGCGGTGGAATTGGCGATTGAGCTGGTGAGTCTGGAGAGAAGCCATTGGCGCGCGTGCGGGGAGCGCGAGCGAGAGAGCAAAAGGTTGAGTTCTGGTCTGGTTCGGCGCACTTTTTCAAGATGGTGAGCGAGGCAAGTGGCAGATTCGTAATTTCGGAGGATTTCGAGGGGGATAGTTGAGGTCGTACGGGCGTTTGGCGTGCGTCCACGTCATCCGAGGAGAATATCGGAGAAGGAAACAGATGCCACGTGGCGTGGCAGGCCGTTATGTTGCGCGCGGGAGTTTTGTACGGTAACCATCTAGATTCTTGGCCGTTGACAGTTATTCCGACCGGGCGAAGTTTATGTTTTTTTTCTCTTGGTATAATGTGTGTCCTTACGACCAAAAAAGAACAAATGTAAGTCCTTGAACTCGTGTAACTCTCTCAGTGAAATCCTCTCTTAACTAATTCCAGCGAATTGAAGCCGACAGTATCGGTTTTTGCTCGACTAAAAAGTCTCGTTTGATATGATTAGTGCCGCCGCAAAATAAGAAGCCGTTGAAAATATGTTTTTGTTGTCTCTTGGATTATCATAACTCATGCAGTATAGCAGATGCAACTGGTTACAGTAGAAGTGTTTTGTCCATCATAGTTTTGATCGCAATCAATAGACGTGTCTGCTTCAATTTGTCAGAATTAGAAAGTGACGGATTTGATGATTGAAAAAGGGCCTACAAATTCAAGAACTTGGATGCACTTGCACATGATGTTGTACTTACGAGTCGAGTCCTGTTTACACCAAAAATGTGAAGAATTGCCAAGAAATCGACAAAAAGTGGAATCGATAATATTAAATGCAATCGTCAAAGAAGTAACCGCTAATGTAGTGGAATAAAGAAACCGTCTCCGTGATGGAGTCGAAAAAATTGTCAAAGTAACTAAGTCGAAGAAACAGTCAATAAAGTGGAGTTAACATAACCGTCGATAACCGTTTGTAGCCTCTGTTGGTAACTTCCCTTTGGAACTTTTATTTTTAACCTCCCTTGTAACGTCCTCTTATAACCTTGTTTGTAACCTCATTTTGTAACTTCAATGTGTAACTTCTCTTTACTTCTCGTAACCAGGAAGTTATTTCTTTTTTAGTAAGCGTTTGTAACCTCATTTGTAATCTCTATTGATAACTGTCGATTATAGGCTTTAAATAGCCACATCGTACTCTTCGGAGAGCCACCAACAAATCAATCAAAATGTTATATTTCAATTATTTTGACTTTCCTGTACTGCACTTTATTTTTCCATAGTTGTAGCTTTACTATTTGAGTCGTCGATTAAATTCTAGCGTGTATCTCTATCCCAGATGTTGCGTCATTGATTAAATTTCGGCGTTACATCTTTGCATATTCTCAAGCTTTGCCGTTGATTAAATTACAACACAGTTTGTGTACGTGTGTTGCTTTGAAGTGGCTGTACTTTCAAGTTTTGTCATTAAATAAATTACGGGACGGTTTGTATGTACAGTTCGGTTTGAAGTTTGAAGTAAAGATTTGCAGTCTAAAATTGCCACAAAACTTGTCTCCTCTTATTAAAAGTCGAAGAACGACTTTCAGTGAAAGATATTTCGTCACGAGGGCAATTTTGGCGAAATAGGTCTAAAATAAAATTTATGGATGACAAAGTGGGAGTAATTTTGAAATCCCTTTTGGAATTCATCTTAAAAAAGCAAAACCAAACAGTGCTTTGCACCTGACATTTTTTAGAGCGAAAATCTTCACCGGAGAAAGTGATATGATTGTGCCATAGGAGACTATCATTGGGATAAGGACACTATGAGTGTCATAACTTTCGTACGGCGCTCATTTGAGTGTCATAACTCTTTTTTGGCTCACTTAAGTGCCATTTCCGGCAAAAAGTAATCACTTGAGTGCCATCGGCCATCTGGTAGCCGAAAAATTTGACATGGACACTGGTTGTCCTACGTGGCTTCACCGAAGCTGATGTGGAAAATATTTTAATATTTTTTTTGAATTTTTTTTCCTTTTTTTTTTGCAATTTTTTTTCATTGCCGGAGAGGGTCACTGACGACCCTCATCGGCTACAAAGGCCTCGCCTAGATTGGGTGAGAGCCGCCTTGCCCTCGGCCAAGAAGGCCCTGGGTGAGGCCATCGCAACCTCGCCTGCGGCGGGCGAGGTGGTGAAGGCTCTCGCTAGATTTGGCAAGAGCCTTCGCCGCCTCGCTCGGGTCGCGAAGGCCATCGCCAAATCTGGGCAATTGCGAGCGAGGTGGCCTCGCCAAATCTGGCGATGGCCTTCGCCGCCTCATCCACAATAGGCAAGGCCGCGACGGCCTTGCTAAGGGCTTTCGCGGTCGCAAGCGAGGCGGCGAAGGCTCTCGCCAGATCTGGCAAGGCCGCGCCGCTTGTGGTTGCCCAAATCTGGAGATGGCCTCGCCCAGGGCCTTCGCGGCCGAGGGTAAGGTAGTAGTCGCCCAATCTGGGCAAGGCTTTCGTAGTCGACGAGTGTTGTCGGTGACCCTCACTAGCATTGAAAAAGAAAAGGGAAAAAAGAAGGAAAAGAAAAATAAAAAACAAAAAGAAAATTTTAAAAAAATGAAAAATATTTTAAAAATCCATGTCGGATGAAAAATTAATAAAAAAAATCCATATAGGATGGTTTGTCAAAAATAGCACTCAAATGATCTATTTTCGCCGGAAGTGGCACTCAAGTAATCTTTTTTTGTCAAAAGTGGCACTTAAGTGAGCAAAAAAATTTTTTATGGCACTCAAGTGAGCGTCGTACGAAAGTTATGATACTCCTAGTATCCTTATCCTGACTATCATTGCAACAAATAGCAATTCCCTTTTCTTAAACTTTAGGAACCAAAATTGATATTGTTTCAAAGGAAGGTTAAATGGCCTAGTTGTGATACTTGATTTTTAACTTATTTTTTTATATTTTCAAAAATCTCAAAATTAGGACTATGAATCTTGTCCAAGCCTAGAAACCTATTTTTAAACCAAAAAAATAAATTCTTAGCATTTTTCTGCATTTTCCTATAATTTCTTTTAATAAAATAAGTGAGAAAATCAAGAAAAATAGCAAATGGAATCAGAAAATTTCATAAAAATAGTAATTAGCATTATTTTAAATCCAATTTCATGAATACATCATCAATTTTGAAAAATCTCAATCGGGTATATGTTTTTCCCAAATTGAGCAAAATTAAACCTGAATTGAACAAAAAATGCAATTAAATTTTTCTAGTCATTTTTAAGTCATAGTATTTTCACAACAAATGATTCTAGGACCTTGAATTGCATAATAATCGGTTCAATTGCACAATTTGACATAAAAATAAAAAAATCCCCAAAATTCAATTGAAAATTAAGAATTTTGAACCCAAATTGGGAATCGTGCCCAATATGAAATTTTCGAACCATGAGATTATCATTTCTAAGGTTAATCAGGTGTGGGTAATTCAATTTTGGTATCAATTTCATCTAGCTAGGTCATTAGGACATCAAATTGAACGAAACCCTATTAACCCGAGTACAAAAATATGAAAATCTTGGACACAATTATAATAAAAATTGGGGGAAAATCACATATTTGGGTTCAGAATATAATGAAGAATTCAATTTTGGGATTTAATTCCAAAAGTTTGGTCAAAATTGAGGTTAATTTGAACTTTGGTTAAAATCAAGCCCGTTGAGTAGACCGGGTTAATCCGACCCAACCCGAAGACCCGTCTTCTTCATCCGGTTTGCCTAGAATGCACAATAAACCCAGGAAAATCAACTCATGTCCATGACTTGACCGACCTTCTCTGATCAAATTAGCACATTTTAATCGAGTTGGCCAGCTGGATATTCTCCGGCTGGCAGCAGGTAATCGATCGAACCGATCGGAGATCGATTCCAACAAACTTTGGGCGGGAAAAATCGATGAACAAAAAAGAAAAAAAAATGGAACATGGCAAGAAGAAGGTATTCGACGAAATGCCAGACAGAGAGAGGAGAGTGAAAGAAGCGAAACCAAAGAGAAAGATCTAGAGGGAGAGGGTCGAGGGTCCCCTCATGAGCATTCGGTGCTGCCGTGGACGGCGGAGCACCGGCAAATCATGATTTGGCCGTGATTCTCCCCTGGTTGTTCCAGTCGACTCGGCTGGTCCTGAAGGCCTGAAAACGAGTTCCATCCGACGCACCGAGACCTACTCCGGCGAATCAGAAGCTACTAGGGTGAAGTTCAAGCGTCAAGAAACAACTATAGAGGCTCAAATCAGTTCAAAAATCCTTTTTAATCATTGAATGAAGAACGTAAAGTTGGCTCATAGTCATTTTTTTTCAAAATTTTCCAGAATTCGGTTTCAACTTCGATATGCATGTTTGTGTGATTTCGTCTATGAATCTTGGCATTTTAATGTTCAGTACTAGTTTCTAATCATTTTTTGTGTTATTTGATTGCATTTTTGGGCATTAAAATGCATAAACCGAGTCGGCCCCCCCGTGGACCATCTCGCCAGAGCTCAGGTGACGTCGTCGGAGCATCACCATGGCTATAGGCCTATCAAGTTAGCCTCTTTCAACCTTGTTTGATACCTTGTTAGTGATTAGAATCGAGTTAGACGGCTAAGGCGTACAATATTGTGATTTAAAGGTTAGGTTAGTTAGTTTAGCACAGTTGCGAATTAGGTTTTTTTGACTGGTTTTTCATCGGCTGGCAGACTTCCGCCGGTGTTCTGAGTAAACTAAATTCAAAGTAAAACATATGAACATCATAATGGTGCAATCAGAACGGCGAGATAATCGCCGGAAGGTTGCCGGATTCAACTCCAAAGTCACGGCCTTGATAATGTTCAAGTCAAAATTATGCACACCAAGTGTTCGACCAAATGCCACAATGAAAAAAGGATTAAACGGCGCTGTTTTTGGGCTTTGGGTTCGTCGGAGAGGGTGACCGGTGCCAGTGATGCCTGGCTCAGCCAAACCAAACAGAGTCGAACCGGGCCGGTCCAGTTCATTTTCTCAGCGGGAAATTTAAAAAATTAAAAAATACTAAAAAAAATCTAAAAAACTCAAAAAATTTTAAAAAAATCAAAATATAAAAATATAAAATTTTTTGAAAAATTAAAAAAATTCAGAAAAACAAAAAATTCACAAAAATTAGAAAATTCATAAAAATTCAAAAATTTTCAGAAAATTCATAAATATTCAGAAAATTCAGAAAATACAAAAAAATGGAAAAAAATTAGGAAAATCAATAAAAATTGGAAAATTCATAAAAATTTTCAAAAATCATAAAAATCAATTCTCGATTTAAAAAAATTTCTGAAATTTTTTTTTGAAAATTCACAAAATGGTCCAAAAAGACCGTGGCCAACCATAAAAAGTGAAATTGAAATTTTTGGAAGTGCCCAAGTGGCATTTTTAGAAAATTCCAAATTCAGGGGTTATAACCCCTAAAAATCCTTAAAAAGTCTAAATCATGAAATGAATAAGCTTGTAGAGCTTCGTTAGGGTTTGGATGTTTTGATTGATTTTCGTTTTTTAGAGATCACTTAGGATTGACTGATTTGATTGACTTCGATTGTGCGTTTAATACTTGTTTGATTCTTCCTGCGATTAGAACGGATAAAATTAGTGGGCAAATCTCGGAAATTCACATGACACGTTAGACATCATATCATTCTTAGGTACCGAAAGGGTATTAAGGATCTCGATTCGGGATTAATAAAGTAACCAAGTCCCCGTACTCATAATCTCTGATTCGTAGAATTGTGGTATTTCTCCCGTACCTCGATTAGGTTTCTAGTCTACCTACCAATAATGACTAGTGGCGACTCCAAAATCACAAACCTAGACTAAATAAGAAATTACCTTCCACTGTCACGTGAGGTATGGTCTGGAAGAGTCCCTTACACAGAAATACCTCCTTAACACGCAAATCCAAAAAACCCCACAAAAAGCGCGGCGCGACACTAGTTTTCTTGTTGGGAGATTTAGGACTCTCTAAAACATCCAAATCATGTCGTGCGATGCATGATCGCCACTCAAATGCATTGGGCGATTTGTTTTTGACTATTTTTGCTTGGGTTTCATGATGAATACTCAATTTCTAGTGCTGTCAATGGGAGCAATAAGGACTAATCTATATTTAATATGCGCCTATTTGCTCGAAATAACGAAAAATTACTTTAGCTGTTAATTGCTGGTTAACTATCAATTTTTCTTTTTAAAAAAGTCACCCCATTTATGTCTTGTCCATGACCGAATTCGATCAATTAGAGGTCTCTATTTTCTTCATCCTTGATTAGACCGAACATCCTCTAACTTTTCTATTTAGTGGAGTTCTCCCTCCAACCAGAGATGGGGAAAAACATGGTCGTAAATTTTATGCCTATTCGATACATGATTGGGCTCGATTATGGCATCTTCACCATTCTATTTATAAGGCATCAATGTAAGCCAAGACTATATCCAGCAAAAGTGATACCCCACGATCAAATAGAAGTAACTTTGCAGTTTCCTCAGTCAAAGAGGTGCACAAAATGGTTAGTCTGCATAGATCATACGTTCACCTGGTGAGAAGTAAAATGACAATTCATCCCTTGGATGGTAAAGCTCTAAGGTTGTGTTTGATCATCTGAATTTTTAGTAAGGATAGGATAGAATATGAAATCTAGAATTTTGCTATATTTTATTTACTGTTTGGTGAGTCCCTCTCTTTGTAACTTCTTGTAAACGCTAGGAAGTTATTTCTTTTTTAGTAACTGTTTGTAACCACATTTATAGCATTCGTTGATAGCTGTCGATTGTAGGCTTTAAATAGCCACATTGTACTCTTCGGAGAGCCCTCAACAAATCAATCAAAATTTTATATTTCAATTATTTTGACTTTCCTGTATTGCACTTTAATTTTCCATAGTTGTAGCTTTGCGATTCTCGTCGTCAATTAAATTATGGCGTCTGTCCCTATCTTGGATGTTGTGTCATTGATTAAATTCCAGCATTACATCTTTGCACATTCTCAAGCTTTGTCGTCGATTAATTTACGACACAATTTGTGTGCATGTTGCTATGAAAGTGACTACATTTTTGAGTTTTGTCGTCGATTAAATTACGGCACGGTTTATATATAAAGTTTGGTTCGAAGTTTGAAGTAAAGATTTGCATTTAGTTGTTATCTACCTAGATATTTTCTGTCCAAAATAGCCACGGGACCCGTCTCCTTTCATTAAAGAGGAAAAACGACTTTAGGTGAAAGATATTTCGTTGTGAGCAATTTTAGCGAAACAGTCAAAAATAAGATTTATGGATGACAAAGTGGGAGTAATTTTGAAATCCCTTTTGGAATTTTTCTTCAAAAAGCAAAACCAAAGAGTACTCTGCACCTGACGTTTTTTATGGCGAAAATATTCACCGGAGAAAGTAATATGATTGTGCCATAAGAGACTATCATTGAAACAAATAGAGATCCCTTTTCTCAAACTTAAGGAACCAAAATCGATATTGTTTTAGAGGAAGGTTAAATGGCCTAGTTTTCTCGTTGGGAGATTTAGGACTCTCTAAAACATCTGAATCACGTCATACGATGCATGATCACCCCTCAAATGCATCGATTGATTGTTTTCGACATTTTTTGCTTGGGTTTTGTGGTGAATACTCAATTTCTAGTGCGATCAACGTGGGCAACAACGACTAATCTATATTTAGTATGCGCATGTTTGCTCGAAATAATGAAAAATTGCTTTAGCTATTAATTGCTGGTTAACCATTAGTTTTTCTTTTGAAAAAAGCCACCTCATTTATGTCTTGTCTAAAACGGAATTCGATCAATTATAGGTCTCTATTTTCTTCATCCCTGATTAGACCAAACATCCTCTAACCAATTTTCTATTTAGTGGAGTTCTCCCTCCAACCAGAGATGGAGAAAAACATGGTCGTAAATTTTATGCCTATTCAATACATGATTGGGCTCGATTATGGCATCTTCACCATTCTATTTATAAGGCATCAATGTAAGTCAAGACTACATCCAGCAAAAGTGATACCCCACGATCAAATAGAAGTAACTTTGCAGTTTCCTCAGTCAAAGAGGTGCACAAAACGGTTAGTCTGCATAGATCATACGTTCACCTTGTGAGAAGTAAAATGACACATCATTCCTTGGATTGTAAAGCTCTAAGGTTGTGTTTGATCAACTGGATTTTTAGTCATGATAGGACTGAACAAATATGATATGAAATCTAGGGATTTTGATATATTAGATCCACTGTTTGGTGAATCCCTCTCTTTGTAACTTCTCGTAACCGCTACTCTCTTTGTAACTTCTCGTAACCGCTAAGAAGTTATTTCTTTTTTAGTGGTCGTTTGTAACCTCATTTGTCACCTCCGTTGATAATTGCCGATTATAGGCTTTAAATAGCCACATCATACTCTTCGCAGAGCCCCCAACAAATTAATCAAAATGTTATATTTCAATTATTTTGACTTTCCTTTATTGCACTTTATTTTTCTATAGTTGTAACTTTGCTATTCGCGTTGTCGATTAAATTCCGGCATTACATCTTTGCACATTCACAAGCTTTGTTGTCGATTAAATCGCGGCACATTTTGTGTGCGTGTGTTGCTGTGAAAGTGGCTATATTTTCAAGTTTTGTCGTCAATTAAATTACGGTATGGTTTGTATGTACAGTTCGATTCGAAGTTCGAAGTAAAGGCTTGTAATTTTTTCTTGTCTACCTGGATATTTCCTATTCGAAATTGCCGCAGAACCCATCTCCTCCTATCAAAAGTCGAAAAATGACTTTCGATGAAAGATATTTCGTCGCGGAAACAATTTTGGCTGAACAAGTCCAAAAATAAGATTTAAGGATGACGAAGAGGGAGTAATTTTGAAATCCCTTTTGGAATTCGTCTTTGAAAAGCAAAACCAAAGAGTGCTTTGCACCTGATATTTTTTAGGGAGAAAATCTTCACCAGAGAAAGTAATATGATTATGCCATAAGAGACTATTATTGCAACAAATAACGATTCCCTTTTTCTCAAACTTTAGGAACCAAAATCGATATTGTTTTAGAGGAAGGTTAAATGGCCTAGTTTTCTCGTTGGTAGATTTAGGACTCTCTAAAACATCTGAATCACGTCGTACGAAGCATGATCGCCCCTCAAATGCATCGATTGATTTGTTTTCGACTTTTTTTGTTTGGGTTTCGTGGTGAATACTCAATTTCTAGTGCGATCAACGTGGGCAACAATGACTAATCTATATTTGGTATGCACCTGTTTGCTAGAAATAATGAAAAATTGCTTTAGCTATTAATTGCTAGTTAACCATTAGTTTTTCTTTTGAGAAAAGTCACCTCATTTATGTCTTGTCCAAAACGGAATTCGATCAATTATAGGTCCCTATTTTCTTCATCCTTGATTAGACTAAACTTCCTCTAACCAGTTTTCTATTTAGTGGAGTTCTCCCTCCAACCAAAGATGGAGAAAAACATGGTCGTAAATTTTATGCCTATTCAATACATGATTGGGCTTGATGAGGGCATCTTCACCATTGTGTTTATAAGGTATCAGTGTAAGTTAGGACTACATCCAGCAAAAGCGATACCCCACGATCAAATAAAAGTAACTTTGCAGTTTCCTCAATCAAAGAGGTGCACAAAACGGTTAGTCTGCATAGATCATACGTTCACCTTGTGAGAAGTAAAATGACAATTCATTCCTTGGATTGTAAAGCTCTAAGGTTGTGTTTGATTATCTGAATTTTTAGTCAAGATAGGACTGAAGAAATATGATATGAAATCTAAGGATTTTGCTATATTATATGCACTGTTTGGTGAATCCCTCTCTTTGTCACTTCTCGTAATCACTAAGAAGTTATTTCTTTTTTAGGAATCATTTGTAACCTCATTTGTAACCTCCGTTGATAAATGTCGATTATAGGCTTCAAATAACCACATCATACTCTTCGCTGAGCCCCCAACAAATCAATCAAAATGTTATATTTCAATTATTTTGACTTTTCTTTATTGCACTTTATTTTTCCATAGTTGTAGCTTTGCTATTCGCGCCGTCGATTAAATTCCGGCGTTACATCTTTGTACATTCACAAGTTTTGTTGTCAATTAAATTGCAGCACAATTTGTGTGCGTGTGTTGCTGTGAAAGTGGCTATATTTTCAAGTTTTGTCGTCAATTAAATTACGGTATGGTTTGTATGTACAGTTCGATTCGAAGTTCGAAGTAAAGGCTTGCAATTATTTCTTGTCTATTTGGATATTTCCTGTTCGAAATTGCCGCAGAACCCATCTCCTCCTATCAAAAGTCGGAAAATGACTTTCGATGAAAGATATTTCATCGCGGAAATAATTTTGGCTAAACAAGTCCAAAAATAAGATTTAAGGATGACGAAATGGGAATAATTTTGAAATCCCTTTTGGAATTCGTCTTCGAAAAGCAAAACCAAAGAGTGCTTTGTACCTGATATTTTTTAGGGAGAAAATCTTCACCGGAGAAAGTAATATGATTATGCCATAAGAGACTATCATTGCAACAAATAGCGATTCCCTTTTTCTGAAACTTCAGGAACCAAAATCGATATTGTTTTAGAGGAAGGTTAAATGGCCTAGTTTTCTCGTTGGGAGATTTAGGACTCTCTAAAACATCCGAATTACGTCGTACGATGCATAATCGCCCCTCAAATGCATCGATTGATTTGTTTTCGACTTTTTTTGCTTGGGTTTCGTGGTGAATACTCAATTTCCAATGCAATCAACGTGGGCAACAACGACTAATCTATATTTAGTATGCGCCTGTTTGCTCGAAATAATGAAAAATTGCTTTAGTTGTTAATTGCTAGTTAACCATTAGTTTTTCTTTTGAAAAGAGTCACTTCATTTATGTCTTGTCCAAAACGGACTTCGATCAATTATAGGTCTCTATTTTCTTCATCCCATTAGACCAAACATCCTTTAACCAGTTTTCTATTTAGTGGAGTTCTCACTCAACCAGAGATGGAGAAAAACATGATCGTAAATTTTGTGCCTATTCAATACATGATTGGGCTCGATTAGGGCATCTTCACTATTATGTTTATAAGGCATCAGTGTAAGTTAGGACTACATCCAGCAAAAGCGATACTCCACGATCAAATAGAAGTAACTTTGCAATTTCCTCAGTCAAAGAGGTGCACAAAATGGTTAGTCTGCATTGATCATATATTCACCCTGTGAGAAGTAAAATGACAAATTCATCCATTGGATGGTAAAGCTATAAGGTTGTGTTTGATCATCTGGATTTTTAGTTATGGTATGACTAAATAGAATATGATATGAAATCTAGGAATTTTACTATATTATATCCATTGCTTGGTGAATCTTGGCGATAAAGTTGGATATTTTCACTTTCTATTCTGTTCATTGTTTGGTATGAAATGCATATCAGTGCAAATGAATCTAAAAATTGCTCAAATGAAGATGGTAAGAATCTCTCATAGGACTCTTGCCCACTTCATTTGTATTTGCTTATTTTTTTTATTTTTCCCTCTCTCTATTTTTTATTTCTTTCATCCCGTTCCATCATTCTCTAATAAAACTTTATTAAATAGTAAACTATACTAAAATACCTAAAATATGTAATAAGTATAAATACTAATTATATATATGTATATTTATATATATTGAATTTATATTATAAGATAGAAAGAAATTCGAATATATAAATAAAATAGGAATAGATAAAAACAAATTGTTTTTATGTTTTGTTATTTTGAATTTTTTATGTTAGAATTCAAATACTTTGACATTTTTATTAATTTAAGAATATTGTTATTCGAGAAAAATAAATTTATATTATGGATATTAAAAATCCTATCTAATTTTATCCCACCTCCCTATATAATAATTTTATCTAGACTATATCCATCTTATATCCGATTTTATTCTGCATAAGGCAGGAACCAAACATAGGATATCTTTACTACCAAACATAGCCTAATAGATTGATGCATTTTCGTTGTCATTATACCGACAAATCTCAAACTGTCTGTTTCGTATGCTTATCTAATTCGATAGTGCAAATCGATACTTATTCAAGGCTCTGCGATCTGCACACAGAAATAGATCCAAAAGTACTAACAAAAGCCATTATGTCATAACCATAATGTTCTCATCCGGAGAATAAGGAGGATATCAGCGTCGCTGCCAAGATCGCTCCCTACAATGAATCACCAGAAGCCAAATCAGCTCTTTGCTTAAATAAGCACGTATCAGAAGATGAGGCTAGACGAACAAGGAAGGAGCACGGTACTGGAACAAGTATAGGTCAGAAACCAAAACGTTTGAAAATTCAATCACAGAGCACAAGACAATGAAAAGATAAATGGTAACTACAAAACCCAGCGGGTAATACCAGTAAACCAAACAAAGAACTTGAATCTTTAGCCAGATACACCGGCCCATCATCCTCCATTTTTGGATCCGACATCCTACAATACACTCAAATGTGGCTACTTCCCCAATTGTCTGCACTGTTGCTACTGACGTCACACGATTACCTAGATCAAGAAAACCAAGTAGGATCCCTCTCCCGACGTCACTCGATTACCCAAAAGGCCAACAGATGAACCCCAACACAAGATACTCATACCAGCATCCGACACCGGTGGACTAGCTCATTGAGAGAGCAACGGTTCATGCCTGTCGGACTAAAGATGACACTCAAGGCTGCCAGGGTAATAGTACATGCATCAGTGGCCAACAAGGGGACGAGAGGAAAGGATTAAGGCAAGGAAATACCAGAAATGTTTCGCACCCAAAAGGGTGGAGAATAATAAGAGTATCGTATATATTATGGAAATGAACAGTGTTTTAGTATCCTTAATTCCTACATAAGACTTTGTAGTTTTCTACGCCCATCCTACCTTAAAAAAGGGATGGGACCGCATCAAACCATGGAGTCTATTATACACCTTGTGACACACCTATAGACATATTGTCAGTGCTTAAGTGCAACGGCTGCTTCTTGAACTAGAGGCTGAGTGACGAGAACAAAGTGCTCAGCTTCCCTCTCGACCTGCTCCAAACATCTGTGCAGGTCCCTCCCTTCTTTCATCTTCTTGACAAACGCCACGAACCGCCTCCAGTTGTCGGGTTGGAACAAGTCTGGGTTCATCCTCAGATATGTGAATGCACACATCTCCCTGTCCTCCTGAGGATAGCCATCGATGTTCAGCAATGCGGACCGCAAAATTTGTTCCTGCGCATAATCATCATAGCGCTGCAGTGCGTTTTCCCCAGCAAGAGGAACTTCTGCCTCCCGGGTAGCCAAAGCTACTTGCTTCACCAGCTTCTCGGGTGCGCAGAGCGCATCTTGGGGTTGCTCATGGTCACGCATTTCGATGCAAGTGAAATTGAAAATAGCACCATGACGTGCCAACATCTGGGCAATGGGAAGGTAACCATCCCGATAACGCGTGTTATAGTATCCTGCTGTCAGCTCAGGAGCATGCGAACGTGTCCCATAGTGCCAGTGAATTCCTGCAACTTTGACTGAAATCTTCACACCTGTATTCTCAAAGACGGATTTGGCAGATGAGAGTATCCTCTCACCATGGTCCAGTAGCATCTGAGAATACCACGATAAGAAAAATTCACCATATTGACTGTTCCATCCTCCACCTTCCTTCTTAAAGAATGTGGTATCCTCTGGCCAGTTGTTATATTCACCAGCATCAGTTGGACCGGTGTGGCCCCATTCTGGTTTGCCAGCAGCCTCAGCTGCAGCTTTCAAGCTACTCAGCATGTACTGCATCAAGAATTTGAAGAAATCAGAATGCAATGCAATAGAGAAGCAGAAAGAAAACTCACTAAAGAAAGACAATGACAGCACCTACCTTGTCATAACATTGAAAGGCCCCAATTCCTGGAAATTTCCATGTCCCATTTTGCTCAGGGTATGATGGGTAACGAAGTTCGCCTGCTGGTCCCATGCCTACTTGAATTTCCTGCAGATTATGCAAGACAATTCAGCATATGCTCCACTAAAGTGGCTCATGGCACTACCTACATGACATGTCAAATGACAATATGTATTTCCAGACGAGAACTCACCACAATGGTTTCACCTAAAAGTTGCTGGAAGTTGTCTCTAAATGCGCACATGAAGTCAGCATAACATTGTACAGGTGTTCGCCCTTTGAGAACAGGGAGGGTGTCACAACCAAGCGATATGTATTCATAGTTTCTCCTACCCCACTGGTCTGTATATGCAAGATCAGGATCTTTATCAACTTCTTCCACAGCCCACTTTGGTAGAGGGATGCTGAGAGGAGGAAAACACAGCCCAGTTACAAGAAAAATCAAACACCATAGGTGGAGAAAAGGACAATCAGTTCCTATTGCACACCAGTTCAAATGGAAGATGGTGACATTGAAACATACGAAAAACCCTCATTCCTAAAGCTTAATGACACAATAGTAGTGACACTCATGGTCATCCTGAGCAATGTCAAGCCACCTTAATTTGTAGGTGCAACAACACAGGCATTCAACTTATATCACCAAGTCTAAAAAAAAAACGTTAGATCCCAACAAGATTGGGTGCGTGCAAGAACCAATTCAAGATCAGCTCCCCATTTTATTTGGTCCAGAAGATCAGGTCCCAATTTAAAAACCAAGGATTTATTATGTTCAAAGCGCAGAATCTGTATAGATCTCTAGGGATCTACTCCTCGGGGATGTGGGGGTTGTTGGAACAAACAAGACTGCATCTCATCCATTGATTGCAAACTGTTTGTGTGTATTGACACACTTTATCTATAGGGGTCATGACATAATGCGTGAGATTAGGACCGGGGAGATTGGTCTCTCCTGGACAATAGAAGGCCCATGAAAGCAGATAATACAAACAGTGGAGTTTTGCACAGTAACAATCAGTATGTCACTATTATCATGTCAACGTCTAAGATATCCCGGAGTCCTCTCAATTGGACAGATGAAATCGAGAAAGCAGCTTTATATTATATTATCGACATTTCAGCATCCTCAATATCTGTTTCAACATGATCCTATCCCTTCCAAAAATATTAGAGTGATATTTATCTTCACATCCAAAAGGTTTTGGAAATGGAAATATTTGCACAAAATTACGCATCCTGCAACCCTTTATCCAGGGCAATTATACCAAACCCTCACGCAAAAGTAAAATTTGCAACCTACCAAAGCACCACATCCAGATATTACCCCAAATTCCCAATGTCTACCTCTCTAAATCATCCCCCTATGCCGATATTCGAAAGCACAGCAAGCTAAATCAGATTGAAGATGCAATTACAATCACTCAGATGAAAAAAAGGAAAAGAGAGAACTTACAAGCAAGAGTCACCAACGTTTCCACCGCACTGGTGAAACGACATCACAGCCTGCACTTTCAACCCATGCTTCTTAGCCATCTCCAAAAGTTCCGCATAACCACCCCAATTGTAGCTCCCAGGCTCTCTCTCCACCAATCCCCACCACACGTCCATCATAATCCCCTCCACGCCGGCACTCTTCAACGCCTGCAGACTCGCGTTCATCGCCTTCCTCCGGTTCACCGTGCTATTCATCGTCACGCTGTCCAGCGGCATCATCACGAACACCGGCACTCCTCCGCTCCCCTTCTCGCCGGCCTCCGCCGGCGCCACCTCCCTGTGCTCCCTCACCGCCGCCTCCGGCAGCGCCTCCATCTCCGCCGCGAAGGCCTGGCACGCGACGGACAGATCCGGGCGGATCCCCCCCAGGACCGGCGACCTGCACGGGCTTGGCGGCGGCGACAGAGCGTCCATCGCGTCCGGCTTCTGCGCCCTGCACCGGACGCTGGGCGCCGGCGACTTCCACACCGCGGCCGCGCTCACCGTCGCCGTCGACGGCTCCCCGGAGCCGCTCCCGGACTCCGCCGCCTGGATCGGCGTCCCGGCGAGCGTCCCGATCTGGTGAGCCATGCTCAACGCCATGCTCGCTGCTAATTTTCTCGGGAAAATCCAATCGAATGACGGAAAACGATCTCTCTCGCTCGGTATCGAGTTACGTTGTTCAGTGGAATACGTGCTTGGAGATTTGAACGAGAGGTGGAGGGAGGTCTGACCTCAATATATATAGGGACGAGAATTCAGATAAGATTTTCTTTTTAAAAGCGATAAAATGGAAATTAAATAATCTCGAGCCATCAATATCGCGCCACGTGTGATCTCCACCTCGTGGCGGAACGAGGGGCGTGGGAGGGGGCGACGGCTGCGATAGGGCGACGCACGTGACGATGGGCGGTGGAGATCCGGGAGCGCGTGAAGGTTTCCGGCTAAAGTGGCACGGCGTATCAGGCGTGTTCACGAATAGAAAAATCTACGCGCCACACCCAATGGGGACGCGACACGTGCGGCGGAAGGGGGTGGGGGGGATCACGTGTCAGAGACCTTTAGATGTAAGCCAAGGGTTTGGGCTTCTCGTCGTTTTGCTTCACCAGACTCGTTGCGGCGTCCAGGGAGTGGGTGGGGGAGGACACGTGTCGCGAGGAGGGGAGAGTCAAGACGGCGAGTCGGTGCCGCGTCTGGTGGGGATAAGGACAGGGACGGCCCGGCTGATGAGCAGGTTGCGTGTCGGCCTTCGCGACGGTCGAACGGTCGTGATTGGAGCGTGATCTGCGGCCGCGATTGGCCCAAAGTGGGGCCCGCCTCGTCGGGTCGGGTTTTAGCATTGGGCTTTTGATTCGAGCGGACGTTTGTGATCCGAGGCGTGCCCACGTGCCCAATGGATTTGGTCCATTTGGACAGTGGGATCCACGCGAACCACACCTTTTTATTTAAAATGACAAAAACTCTTTTTTTTGGTTAATACACAATAAAGTAATAATAAATCACATTACTTGCAATAAGCGATGTCTCTCTAATTCCCCCCCTCCCCCCAGCCTCTTATATTTGTCGCTTCTCTCTGCGATTTCATTTTCCTTTTCTATTAAGGAAATTATGTTTGCCTTCATCCAATATTAGGTCAAGGTATTTTCATTATTTGTGTTATTATGTGAACTAGCAACAAACTTTTGTTTCATTGAAAATATTTAGACGAAAAAAGGAATCATTTCGAATGCCAAAATTAATGTATAACTTAGTATATATATAAATCATAATTCCATGATATTTTTGGTTAATTATATTAAATGATCCCAAATTATTATACAGTAACTCGAGCACATATTCATCTTTTATTTTTTTTAATCGAGCTTGCATGGTTTTTCACTTGAACTTGATTAAGACAGACAAATTTTATTAACTTCTTGTTAAGATTAAGTGTGTGTATGTCAGATATTACAACATAGAAGTTTATAAATTTTTATTTAATTGTATATTGAATCATGAATATGATTTTATTAACTTCTTGTTAAGATTAAGCGTGTGTATGTGAGATATTACAACATAGAAGTTTATAAATTTTTATTTAATTGTATATTGAATCATGAATATGATTTATATTTCTTATTCTCTAATTTCATGTCAAGATTAAGTGAGATTCTTATAGCAAATTTGGTGTGTCCTGCGATGTCATAGATGCGTGGCATGATAATTTTCATTTTTAGATGGTTAAATAAAATTGAGAAGCAAAATAAATATTGGAATTGTTGAGAAGGGAAAACGAAATAAATTGAGCAGTTGATAGTACAATTGAAATTGAGAATTTGAGAGTAAAACTGCAATCATACTCTCTCATTTGTGAGAATCAATAGAAAATTCAATTATGAGAAAGTTCCATGAATGAAACGAGACACTTTGTTTTAAACAAAAAATCGATATTTATTGTCGGATCACACTTTTTTTATCCAGGAATTATAACGGTCAATGGATAAATCAAAGAAAAAGGATTTGGGGGTAATTTTCATCCCCATTTTGAATTGAAAGTAAGTGAATTTTTTAAGTGATGTTATTTATTACTTAATTAATAATTTATGGCAATAGGGTATTAGACATGTTATTATCATAAAAAAAATTTATAAACAATACCCCAAGGCATTTGATAGGAAGTATTGATCATACTTTGGAAATTGTAATTTATCCATAACATGCTAAAAAGAAAATATAATATTTATTTAACTTTCAACGATCTTTAATGTGCATTGAAATTTTACTCTTTCTATGCTTAGGTTTTTATCATTCTTAGAACAGTCGTTGACAAGAACCATTATGATGAACCATTCGTTCGCGATAAAATGTTGCCTAGTATATCATGGAAGAGGTAACTCGTATTGTACCATCCAAAGCCTTTTCCAACAGCGGTTGTATAACACTTGGTGCACGAATCTTAAGTCCATGTAATGCACGGTATAGTATTACACGGAAAAAATACATATTAACATATATGATTCGGTTCATATAACAAAAAACATAATAATTTAGAAAAAGAATGCCACAAGTGTCATAATTTTAATACGGCTCTTACATGAATGTTATAACTTTTTTTATCTGTCACTTGAATGTCATAATTTTTCTATGATGCTTACTTGAATGCCATAATTTTTTTTTTTCAGATTACTTGAGTGCTGAGAAAATTGCCCAAAAAAAACCTAAACATATTGTACTTTTGCCAATTTAGTCCTAGACATTTTAATTTTACCAATTGAGTCCTAAATCTTTTGACATTCTACCAATTGAGTCTATCCGGTCAATTTTGACTAGAATTCACTAACGTAGACACCGGCCGCCTCACATGACACAGCCGGCGCTAACGTGGACAATTTTTAATAATATTTTCAATTTTTTTTCGAATTTCTTTTCTTTCTTGTTTTTTTTTCTCTTTTCTTCTTCCTTGCACCAGCACCACCGTGACACCAGCAAGCTTCCAGCTTCTTCCCGGTGCCGTTGCCTAGATCTGTAGGTCTAGACGAAGCCAGCAGCTTGAAGGTGCGCGACCAGATCAGCCAGAGCTCCACCGCAACCTATTCTCATCATCAGCCACGACAATACCAAAGCCAAACCACCAATCAGAGATGACACATTGGACGAATCGAATGGCGATACGTGTCCACTCAGCAATGGTTGGTGATGGTGTCCAGGGCCTGTCTCGCTGATTTTAGCTCTACGATCGGGTATTTTCTCCATTATAAATTTAATGTGATCATAATTATTATAATAGTTTATAAACATGGTAATTGAATGTTGAATGGTTCCCACATATAATCTTGATTAGTGATAAAATGCTATAATCTCTCTATGAGGAGTCACTCTCGCCTTGAGTACACATGAATCTAGGTCTATACGCTCTGTTTGAATTTGATGATAAGTCGTAATGGATAATTGATTATATTGAACTTGAATTTAACATTTCATATGGATGTCAATTGGGTGTACCGGTATCAATTTAATAGGAAATTACTAGAAAAGTTATAAATCTTTTATGCGGATGTCAATTCAGAGGTTTCCTTTTCCTTTTTACTTGATCTCAGTTAGCCTATTAGTTCTGCTTGGTTTTACTATGCTCTTGTTCTCTTGACTGCACCTTCACAGGGGACGTGGGTTTCCATGGGGGTGTTTTCTGATGGTTCTTACATTGTGCCTAAGTACCTCATCTTTTCCTTCCCGGTAACTTCTCCCAGTGGGGAGTGGACCATCGTGCAAGTTATAGAAAATTCTATTTTCCCATTAAAATCAATTACAATTTTCATTATTGGTACTTTCCGCTAGCAAATTCTGTCTAGAAACTGCTGTTAGTCAGAGATATTTATCTTGCACTTCATCTTTTTGCATTGCAATATAGCATGGCACTCCAATCTTTTCATCGAATTGGTTTTTCAAAAGTTGCCTTTGTCTTTTGGTTAGTCGCCTGCTTAGCCATCTTGGGTTTTGGTCATGACCATCTTATTCTGTGGGCCTGATATAGGTCTCACGCTTGATGATGAGTTCTCGAGGAAGAAGATGGATTCCACAGTAGAACTTATGAAAGAGCACTTGTTGACTCTTGCCTCTATTGAACGTCATCTTCTTGGGTAGTGTAGTGCTTGAAGCCCTCACCAACACCGTACACAGTCCGCTTCCCCTCTCTTCTATGATCCGTTTGTTTAATTTCACAATCTAATGTTGATATTTAAACACTACTTTTCATATCATATGTGCTTATTATGAGTATTCCACGTGTTGCGTAGTTCAAACAAGTCGTGTTCATTATTGCCATCCCTATTGCCATGGAGAGCATGATCAGTCCTAAAGAAGTGGGATTGAAAATTATTTTGAATGTTCCCTTTTTCATTTCTTATCAAGTTCTGAGTCTCGATGTGTCGTCTGCTTGCAAAGCAGGCAGGTGCGAATTACAACTAGAGGTCCGTCCAGAAGAACTCGGCCTTCTCCTCATCCAAAGAATTGCTTCCAGGGCTGGATGAGCTCACTTCCCCCTTCCTCTGATTAGGTTGCATAGATTGAGAATATTTAGAAATATGCTCGGCAGTTCTAAGATGCAAGCCGACGTACACCACTACTTCAAATGGAAAAGTTCGGAAGGGTGACCTAACCTTCGGAGCATCTTACTGTTGAGCGATTCGCCTAGCAGGTGATGTTTCTTCGTGCGTACGAGGCTTGGGATAAGTCCAGATGGTAGGGTTTAAATCTTGTTACTCCAAGGGAGATGTGCGCAGAAACTCCCGGTTACACCCAAAGAGAGGTCTTTCAAGAAAAGAAAAGTTGAATTGGCAACCTAAAAGACATAGAAAAGAGACTTGATGTATCATGTATGGCGGACGAGAAAGGTATCATATCTGCCGGAGATGTATATGGAGTGAATGATCAGAAACTATTTGATAGTAACCTTACTGATGCTATGTAATCAATTTATAAAGAATTGATACACACTTGACTGCAAGTGGTGACAGGTAACCTTAATTCCTGCCTCATCGGTTCTTTGGAACTGTAAGGAGTAAAGTGAAGCTACTCAATTGACTTAACCATCCAGTAGCCAAAGTTCACCCAATATTCAGTTCATATACATAAATTTCACATTTCTAAAATACATCTAAGAGAAGATATCAGTGGGAGCATGATCCTGAGAATCAAATTATGAGAGAATGAGACCGAGCTGTGAAACAATAGAAACATTTGGCAGCCATCATACTCAACCTCAATTATGCATCAAGACGGCATTCCATGAGGAGCATTAATCCGGCCTCCACCTCGACTGGCATCCGGGCCCCCGCCGAGCATCCGATAAATCGGCATCGTCTCGCATAAAACGCTTCAAGACAGGTTAAATCCCCGTGTAAGACGCCTTAGGACATTATGTGATCACACGAGCATTCAAGCACTCAACCCAATTCTCATCTTTTCGATTAGTCAAATGCCACTAAAGCCATATTCATCTAACAACAAGCCATGCCTCTCACATGCAACAATAACACTGAATAGTCCCTGAGAGAGAAAACCGAACTTGCACAGATCGGGACTAATCTAGGCGGTTGCACAGCAACCGAAATCCTTTTGAAGTAAATAGTAATTTTACTCCAAAAATTCTAAATTTTGGATATGTCATAGAAAACATCTTGATAAACATTTTTCATGAAAAACACAAAACCTAATTCCCACTGTAAACACCTCATTTTGTCATCGAAGTCAGATGAAAATCAGTTCATTCGGACAGGCCACACAGTCTTCAAAATGCATCTCAATCAATATCCAAATCTCTTTATAAAGATTTAAAATTTTTATATGTCATAAAAACAAGTGTTCTCAACAATTTTCGTAAAAGAAGTTTGTTGAAAAGAGACCTGGAAAAATTTATAAAAATTCGGAAAGACACGAGGTCGGGTGAACAGTGATTCCGGCAGCTTTGAGACGGTCCAAAAATGGCCCTCCGAATGACCCCGAATGATCTCCAAAAATTCCAGATTTAATTTATGTTGTATTTCAAGATGTTAGGGACAACTTTCATGTGGAACACTATCACAAATTCGGCCTAACAAAGTCTCCAAAAAAATAACAAGACACAGAAGCATAGTAGCAACCAAACCAAGAATCAACCAAGTAAGAATCAACAAATAACTAAATACATCCAGCCACTAAACCATCTCTAAACAACTCTTAATCAGCCCTTACACATGTCATTGGTAACCTATTGTCCTAACTAAGGTTTAGGGAGTACTTACAAGGAATCTTAAGCAAAGCCAAGCCAAGCAAGCAGTTGCTCCGGCGGACGGACGGGTGGCTCGGTGGCGTTCCTGGTTGCGGGCGAACCATGGCTTGGACAAGCATGGGGTGGTGGTGGTCTCAGTTAGGAGTGGTGGTGACCAAAAATGAGAAGGAAGGAGGAGAGAGAGAGGGTGGTGACGGTGAGCGGCGGCGGCTATTCTAGTGTGTCTCTGGCTACTGGACGGTGGCTGGAGCGGCTCAACTAGTCTGGCAAGGTGGACGGGGAGAGGGTCGGCCGAATGAGCAAGGGAGGAGAGAGTGAGGGAGTGAGACTTGATCACAATGAGAGGGAGAGACAAGAGTGATTGACTATCTACTAACCCCACTAACTCACAAAACCCCAATACCAACCCTACTATGATCCAAGGGTCTAGAATCTTCTCCTTCCCCAAGCCAAGATTTAATGGCTCTCAAATTTCCTCTCCACCAATTACCCAAAAATAACAAATGGCAAGAAAATAAATAAGCAAGGAGAGGAGGGGCACAATGGTCCATAATTTCCGCCAATGGAGGGAAAACACCAAAGTCCAAGTTGCCCTTCAATGTCTCAAATGAATTCAAATATCCTGGGGGCTAAAATGGTCTTTTCCAATACTCAGTCCAAATTACCCTTTTTCGACAATTTCGAGCGATCTAGTAGTTGGCCACGCTTGGTAAGACGACGTTTGATAAATTTTTGTACAACAAAGCTAGGTGGATTAACATACCGGCATAATTCATTAAATAGATAGGATATTAATATACCCTACTTCAGTTAAAGAACAAGGTGAATAAACTGAGAAAACAGCATGGTAATTTTAAGAAGCTTCTTTCACAATCTAAATTTGGCTGGGATAATGTGAATAAACAGTAGTTGTTGACGATCCAAGTATATGGGAATCTTACATCAAGATATATTTTAACTTTTGATTATTTTGATGTCATTGTAGATGCAAGTTTTAAAAGATTTGACTATGTTGTTGACATATGTGATTATTGTGAAAATTACAGGATAATAGTGGGTGCGCAAAATTCAAGAAGGATAGATTTCCTCAGTATCCTGAGCTGTGTATTGGATTTGGTGGAACATATGCTACTGGGGATTATGCCACAGGAAATGGCCAAGATTTGACGGTGCCAGAGGAAAGTGACAATGGTGGTGGCAATGCAAACAGTGATCGAGAAGACTTAAGTGATCACCATATTGACGAGAGAGTCTTTATATCCGACAATACTACAGCTCTAGTTCATGACAAGCACAAATTGGATAGGACTCCAAATACCAAAAGGAGAAGAAAGAGTACCTCATTTTACATTGCTTACACTTGCAAAGCTATACAAGAGCTGATCAAAGCTAAGGCAAGTCAACCTGTAAGTGGCTCTGCCAACTCATAGGTCACACCACCATCTGTGGACCCCTTCTCCGTATCTGCTGTCATTGATGTCCTAGTTAGTATGCTTGAGTTGGGGCAAGATTTTTACAGAAAAGTAGTGGAACGAGCATATGTTAGTGCCGCGTGGAGAGAAGCTTTCATCAAATCCCTAACTGAAAGGAGAAATGGACTTCTTCAATATCTTCAATAGATATTGGGAAATGTACTATGGAATACGTGGGGTTTCATTTGATTGTATAACTTATGTTAGTACTTGATATTTGGTTTTTAGAGATATTGATGTCGAGACTATTGTACTTTTGTGGTGCCATGGTATGACAAAGTGCTTGGGATTTATATATTTCGTTTGTTTTCACTCTACGACTTATGCTATTAGCTGTTATTGGATTTTTTTTTTCAAATATCTATATTGATGTTCTTGTATTTGTGTGATGATATAGGTACCATGGAAGGGAGATCCAATAGTGCGTCTAATGGGCAGGTAGATCCAGATGAACAATTATTGGATAATGATGATTTTCACCTATTGATAGCATGGTTGTGCATCGTTGCGGTGATCATGCCCATGCATACAAAAGAACCTATTAGGGACAATAAACTGTTAGGACCCGAATGGATAAGGGAGATTGTTTATGGACATTCAAATAGAATATATGAAACCTTCAGGATGGAGAGACATTTTTTTTTGAATCTATGTGAATTAATGAAGGCAAAAGGTTGGTTGAAAGATAGTTGATATGTTAGGATAGATGAATAAGTTGGGATCTTCTTATCTATAGTTTGTCACAATAACTCTAATAGAGATTTATGTGAGAGATTCTAATGTTCAGGAGAAACAATTAGCAAGTATTTTAATATAGTGTTGAAAGTAATTCTCAAACTCTCAAAAGAAGTTATCAAACCACTGTCCTTTGATATTGTCCCACAGGAAATTCTTATGGATCCTAATGATGAACGATACTTCAAGGTATGGTTTTTATTTAGAGTTTACACTATCAAATACATGTAGTTGATAATCTTGTATAACATTAGTTTTTCCTAAATGCACAGGGCTGCGTAGGTTCTATTGATGGCACTCATATAAATGCTTCCATCCCTGTGTCTCAGTACGTCTCATTTAGAGGCAGGAAAGGGAATACCAACTAGAATGTGTTGTGTGTTTGTTTATTGGATATGAAGTTTGTTTTCATGTATTCTGAGTGGGAAACATCTGCCAACGATTGTCGGGTAGATGAACAATTCTTGAATGATGATGATATTGATAGCATGGTTGTGCATCGTTGCAGTGGACATGTCCATGCATACAAAAAAACCTATTAGAGTTAGTAAAACTATTATGACCCGAGTGGATAAGGAAGATTGTTTTTGGATATTCAGATAGAATATATGAAGCCTTCAGGATAGAGAGACATGTTTTTCTGAACCTATGTGAATTAATGAGGGCAAAAGGTTGGTTGAAAAATAGTTGGTATGTTAGGATAGATGAATAAGTTGGGATTTTCTTATCTATGGTTTGTTACAATAACTCCAATAGAGATTTATGTGAGAGATTCTAACGTTAAGGAGAAACAATTATCAAGTATTTTAATATAGTAGTGAAAGCAATTCTCAAACTCTCAAAAGAGGTTATCAAACTACCGTCCTTTGATATTATCCCACAGGAAATTCTTATGAATCCTAATCATGAATGATACTTCAAGGTATGATTTTTATTTAGAGTTTACACTATCAAAGATATGTAGTTGATAATATTGTATAACATTAGTTTTTCATAAATGCACAAGGCTACGTAGGTTCTATTGATGGCACCCATATAAATGCTTCCGTCCCTGTGTCTCAGCAAGTCCTATTTAGAGGCAAGAAATGGAATACCACCCAGAATATGTTATGTGTTTGTTCATTTGATATAAAGTTTGCTTTCGTGTATTATGGGAGGGAAGGATTTGCCAACGATTATCGAGTGCTTTCGGCAACACTTGAGACTCCTCGACTACAATTTCCTAGACCATCACTAGGTATTTTCTTTGTCTATAAAAAGAAACTTTCTTTATGATTATATTATGGTTGCATATCATAACAAATTTATATATACCATGTTATAGGCAAATACTACGTGGTAGATTCTAGTTATGCATCACTTTTGGAATTTTTAGCTCTGTTTAAAAGTGAACGGTATCATTTGAACGATTATAAGGGTCGTGGGAGACGGCCAACAACAGCAAGAGAATTGTTTAACCATAGACACTCTTCACTAAGGAATGTCATTGAGAGGTTATTTGGGGCATTAAAGAATCACTTCACCATTTTGAGACACATGCCTCTATTTACAATAAAAAAGCAAGCATTTATTACAATTGCATGTTGTGCTCTTCATAATTACATTCGTGACCAAAATAGAATTGACAAAAACTTTTCCCTTTATAGAATCCGGAGTACCCGTTTGGATCTAGAGAAATGGAGGTTGCATACGATACATCACATGAGCAAGCAGCTGAGATAAACATGCTTAGGAAAATGATTGCAAATAAAATGGCAAGGGATTACAATATGCCTAAGATTCCATGATATTGTGTTTCCGACTTTTGTAATATTGTTTTTAAATACTAGATGGCGATGGGAGAGGATCCTCGTGTGTCTTGAGTTTTTGAGTGCCTCTCTTGTTTGCTGACTTGTTTAAGTACGACCTTTAGGCTGTACACATAAGCACGAAGTGCTGAATTTCAGTGGCATTTCTTGTATGTATATCACCATGTTTATATATATCACCATGAGATGGGAGTAATTCATTTGGTATTCATCAATATCGTTGATGGCTAAGAAAATAGTTGCCCCTTAGGAAGCACGAAAATCGTTCTATGGTTGGTTTGTCAATGGATTGAGTGCTGTTCGGAACCATTGGGCAGAGTAATACACTCAAAGCTCGGCCGTGAGCTTCAAATTGAGATAGAACACTAATGGGAGTGATAGAGGGAAGAGTTTATATCAAGTATATACCATGTTTATACATATCACCATGTTGACCATGTTTCCTTCACTTACAAGAACAAAATAAATTGGTTAGTGCTCCATGAGAATTAAATATCACGTTTAAAAAAGCACTTGAAAAAATTTTGGAATATAAATTTGTGTAATTATCAAATGTATTTCTGTTTTTTTTCTATTCCAGGAATAGAACTTTTTGGGTTCAAATGCTCATAAATTATTCCCGGGCACAGAATAAAAAAAATCATTTCTGCGCATAAATTGTTTCCGAGAATAGAATGGTTATCAAGCGCACTCTAGGGATACTATTGTAGTGCCCATGCGTGCTCAGTTTAAAGAGAAAAAAAATCATATGTATTTATATAATGTAAGGACAAGTACCTCTTTATTTTGCTTTTAGATTTCCTAAATTACTCTTCGCTTCTTTCTCTCATACCCACCTATTTGTTAAATAGCTACACACTTTCTTTCTCTCTTAGAATTTCTAAATTATCCTCTCTTTCTTTATCTTGCCCTAATCAATCACACATTAATTAGGTATTCTCTTTCTATACATAGTTACCCAATTATGTGTAAACATGCGGTGCGTGCTTTAACCCTAGTTTTCTTTTCAACCATAAATACATGATAACTAATATGGATATCGATTGTCGAGAAGCAAACTTCTTTATAGTTTAATAAAATTGTTCATTTTCTTTTCACTCATCTTTCATAAACTAGATGAGATTTTATCATAAACACGGTCTTTATAAAAATTTATTTAGATTCACCTTTATCTAAGAAGCCAATAATTCTAGTGTATGGCTTGAGAACTCGAAGAAACACCATTGGAACCCTGGCAGAGCTCAAGCGGCCATGGCTAAGCTTGACGAAGTTCAAGCAATAACGGCTATAGTCGAGCTTCATATGTGAGCTCGACGGATTTCGAGTGGCCATGGCTAAGCTCGAAAGGCCATAAGCATGAACTTGAAGAAGCTCTAGCTGCCATAGCCCTAAGCTCATTGAAGTTCGAGCTGCCGTGGCCACAATCTCGAAGAAGCCTCTAGTCACCATGTCACTCTCTTGCTTTTTTTCTCAATTTTTATTTCGGCTAAAGCAGGCAACGCCAAATAAAAGATTTTCACCTTTTTTAATAGGACATGTGTATTGAGATGTCCAGCTCATAATGCCATTGTCCATGTTAGCAAAAATCAACAAGCAAAAGAAAAATTATAAGGAAACATTAATGGTGGAAATTTTTTAAAAATACAAGGACAATTTTGAAAAAAAAAATAAAAGGACGGTTTTGATTTTTGGACAAAAGTATTGAGAGACATTTCACTAAATAAATACAACACGAATTCTTCAATAAAAAAAAGGGTTAATATCACCAAAAATTCCAAATCGATATATCTGTGATAAGTTTACCCAAAATTAATTTTTGGATCACTAAAATCTCCAAACTGGTATCCATATGACAAAAATACCCGAAATTAATTTTTTGATCACGAAAAATCTCAAATCGGTGCATTTATGACAAATATACCATTCATTAAATTAGATTAATATCATGAAAATCATAAATTGATAAATTTGATAAACAAATAGGTAAAATCTTAAACTGGTACATCCGTCAACTGTCACATATTATCCAACTCAATAATTTGACGGTAAAATTTAACAGAAATCAATTGAGGATAATAAAAAATTAATTTATGATAAATTTATTATAAGTGTATCAGTTTGGTTTTTCGTGGTATTAGATATTAACCCAAAAAAAGAAAAATGCAACATGAATTCACGGAAGGGCCGTACTGTATTTGGCTCTCTCAACCGTATTTCTCACCCCTATCCGAAAAATCCGAGGGTAATTTGGGTTCAAAACCTGCCTCGAAAAGAGATCGAACCTCCATGATCAGACCTTGATTAGGGTTTCCTCGGTCCGATTCCCCTGAAATTCATCATCGAATCGAATCCATTTTCACTATCATTTCGAGCTTTGATCTGGTTTTCCAAGCTCGATCTCCATTGCCGATCCGAGATTTTCAGGGGATGCGGCGCGAAGATCGTGGCGCCTGAGGTCGTTCCGGGGGGGTACGACGACGATGAGGGGCTCCTCGTGTCCGGAAGATGGCGATACGCCTTCCACCTCGAGCTCTTCGCAATCCCAAAGGCAGCAGACGCACCCGCCTCGAGCTTCTTCCGGGCAGCCGACGAGCCAGCGGAGGTGAAAAATTGAGCTCCCCCTGTTTTGAGCCGTCGTATGTTTGTTGTGGCGATTTCGGATGCCGACGAGCGTATGCGCGAGCGTTCGAATGTGGGGGTCTATGGCGTGCTTCCGGGAGATATTGGGGCGACGCGCGGTCCGGAATGGCTTGAGTTTGCGTGTCGAATTGGATCTGCGTGTGTGATTTTGGAAATGAATTTCTTTTTGATAAATTAGAAGTTTGGCCTCTAATCTCGTCGAATGAATTAGGAGTTTGGAAACATCTACTGGAGCCACCAATGGAGTTCTTTGAAATGAAATTCCCTTTTGATAATATGGAATGCTGTGGGGCGATGTCATTGATTTGTGGTTTGAGTTCTGCAGAATCTGTTAGAATTTAGAGGATTGTGTCCCTTAGTTGGATATGGTCATTTAATTATAGGAAGGATCCTGCCATTCTATCGAAACTGTTGTCCAGCCCCATACTCTGTTTAGTAATCTGTCGGTTTTTCTGGGTCCCAAACGGTGCAAGAATTGATCAACTTTTGTATGCATCGTGTATCTTAGGATTTTGGTGATTATGCTTGCTTGTGTGAAATAATGATAGTTCTAGCTGTTTAACATTATGCTATGACAACCTAGACTGCGGAGGTGATCGATAAGGTTACCGCAAATGATGTCACAGGCCAAATTCTTTTTTACATTCTTGTGGAATGATTTTGTCTTTCCAAGAAAATGGGGCTTGTTTTGTACTGTCAATGTTTGAGGTTGCAAGTTATTAACAGATGTTGCGTTGTAATCCATTGGAAATAGGCAATTGGTTGAATGTTGTTGAAGGCCATTGTGGGTGTTATAGTTGAGTAATATTGTACGATAAGTTTGATTACGTGTTGACATGGGCTCTTATTGAGTTACTGCTCGTATTCCATGTTCCACTGGTTCTTGTGGGATATCTAGGAAAGAAAGGATTATTGAGTGCACGATTGCGGGGTTAGGTCTGCAAGATAATATTTGATTGCTTTATAGGAGTCTAAAGGGTCTCTAATGCATGTATGCCCAACATTTTACAAATTTGATAGATCTTAGGAAGCGGATGTACTAATAAGAGACTATTGCTACTTGTTTTATTGTCTGTAATCTTGTTATTACAAGAATGGACTCGAATAGCTGCTTTGGCTACTGCTTGCCAGGCAGCTCTCATTAGTTATTTCTTTTTGTTGTAAACCTGTGGACTCAATTTAGGGTTTCAATTTGGGGTTTCTTATGAGAGTAACTCTAGGTGTAAATTTGTGTCTCAAATCAACCAATAGTGGTTGCCGCTCCACCAAATTTAGTCCACGACGGTTGAAAGTATCTAATATCTGATCATACAACTATAAAAGAGGGTAGAATGGAGTGCTCATTAGTGGATTTTAGCGTTAACTTTTGCAGTTTAGTATTTTAGATATACTTCGATTTGTAGTAGCTTATAGGCCCTTTGAAAGTGTTACTTTTACTTAATTTGTCATAGGATAGTCTACTTAAAAAACATGTATTCATCATAATAATGTCATAGGAATGCAATGTTCGTTTATTTGCAATGATTTATGACATGAAACAGAGTTGTAAATAAAAATAAGGTGCATCGCACTAAGACTTCTGCTAATGTATAGAACCATCGCTCTTTTTGCCATACATGTAGCTTGCAAAGTCTAATGTATGAAGATGTCTATGTCTTTTGGTAAGTCTAGGGCTCTAATCAATATCAATTTTTATTTCTCCCTTGCTTATTTTATCATTTTTGGTAGACAATGGTCATCTGTTTCTTCAGGTTTGTATTATAAATGAACATGTAGATCAATAATGATTGTAAATATATTCTTCTATCTGTTGTTTGTTTTGCGTAGTCTTAGACAGTGATGTACTTCTGAAAGAATTTATCAAATTGAGATGATAGATGCATGCGGACATCTCCATGTCAATAAGAATTAAGAAATTCCAGTTCTCTTTCTACCTCAATTAGATATATAATTTCCTTGGAAAAGAAATCATTGCTTCATTAATTTGATGCATGGGAACTTATATCTCTCGAAAAGAAAGGTTTAGTATTGGAGTTCTTAAAGATCCCACGCCCTTATTTATGGTTGAATAAAAAAGAAAAAAAGGCATTTTGATGTGAAATTTTCAGTTCATTAGTCTTGCATGATTTCCTAGATCTATTTTAAGCAGCAAGGGCCGTCTATTTAATCTCGATGTTTCCAAATGTGGGAATCCTTGCTTATTCTTTGAATAAAGTACATAAAATATTGCTAAAGAGTCCCTAAATTTTTCTTGGGTCAAAGCTTAGTTATTTTAAGCGTGATAGTTGTCCTTTTGGTTTATGCTACAACATGTACTAATGTGTCTCTTATTAATGAGGGAACCTTTCTTTTGCTTCAAATCATGATTTATCAAATCATAAATTCATCAGTGAAAATTACCAGAAACAACATGTATTGTCATTATACCAAGTTTTCTTCGTTCATGTATCTCCTTATATATGTGTGTCTTTTTTCAGCAGTGGCAATGTCTTTAAACTCTTAGCACGAAGAGAGGTCTCTCCACGATCAAAACATTCTTTAAAGAAGTTTTGGGGAGAAGCCTCAGAGTGTCAGCTCTATCCCTTCAGGCAAAGTTGTGAAGCAGTAAGAGATGTAAGGCGAAGTCTCATCTCATGGTATTTTCTCAAACCTAGAATGTGATTTTCTTTTGGGAATGTGGGCTTTGGTATATTTTTTATGTACTTTTCATATGTTGTTGCACTTGACGGCAATCCATGGCATACAGCAATTTGCCAATGTTCTATCGACTTTTTTCAGCATACTCGTTTTGGCAGGGTAGAGGCATTCTCGCTGCAACATTTGTCTGCCAAATATTGTCCGTTTGTGCCTCCTCCAAGATCTACGATTGCTGCAGCCTTTAGCCCTGATGGAAAAATACTCGCTTCTACACAGTAAGTAGAAGATCCTTATATGTTTGGATAATGGCAGCCGCTATTAATATTGATTCTTATTCCAGCTTAAAACAGAGCATATATCGTATATCAAGTTGGAGTTGATTTTCTTGATTGCAGTGGAGATCATACTGTCAAACTTATTGACTCTCAGATGGGGAGTTGCTTAAAGGTGTTAAGGGGTCATAGGAGGACACCGTGGGTGGTAAGCCGCCTCTGTTATAAGGCTCCCTGTGCATGCAATGATTTGATGCTGTACTTTTAGCTTTGTATGAGTGGTCTTTTCAAATTTGCAGGTAAGGTTCCACCCCTTGCACCCAGAGATCATAGCAAGTGGCAGTTTGGATCATGAAGTTCGCCTGTGGGATGCAAATACTGCAGAGTGCATAGGATCTCGCAATTTTTGTAGTTCTCATTCTGATTTCCCTTTTCTTTAAGAAACTGTGTCAATGTTGGGACTTGTTAAGAGGATTATTTGTGTCTTTGTCGTTTCTGCAGATCGTCCTATTGCATCCATTGCATTCCATGCCCAAGGAGAACTTCTTGCTGTTGCATCTGGTCACAAGGTAGGGATTTTTTATGTGGATTTTTGTGGATTGTGAACTTAGGATACTTTTAGGGGCTTTGACCTGAAATTTGTTTATTAGTTGTACATTTGGCACTGCAATAGAAGTGGAGAGACATCATCACCAACTATTGTTTTGAGGACCCCGCGATCTCTTAGGGCTGTGCATTTCCATCCACATGCAGCTCCATTTCTTTTAACAGCTGAGGTGAAGTCTCTTTGCTTAGCACCTTTCTTTCCTCCACCATAGCTTCTCTTGATGTTATCATGTTATCTATTTGCAGGTCAATGACCTTGATTTGACAGATTCAGCTATGACCCTTGCAACTTCTCCTGGTTATTTGCACTACCCTCCTCCTACTGTATATCTTGCAGATGCTCATTCTAATGAAAGATCTAGGTTGGCGGGTGAACTGCCTCTCATGCCTTTACCATTATTGATGTGGCCTTGCTTTGCTAGAGATGATGGAAGAGCACCCTTGCCGCACACAGATGGGGATGTTGGTCTTAGTGAACAGCAGAGGGTAGGCTCATCTTCTTCAGAGCGCCTTGTGGCATATTCAATTCCATCAGGGCAGTATGAACTCCATCCGTCTCCAATTGAACCTAGCAGCTCTCCTTCCATGCATGAAGAGACGGGAACTAATCCTTACTCTAGTGTAAGGGAATCTGAAGTAACTCAATCTGCAATGAACAGTGTGCATAATATGGAAGTGCAATCTGAAGAGAGAAGTAATCATATTTTCTCTTTTAGCGACCCAAGATTTTGGGAGCTGCCTTCAGTGTATGGATGGTTAGTTGGTCAGACCCAAGCTGGTCCTCAAACTGCGCCAAGTCCTGGAGCTCTTGAAACTTCACCTGCCTTTGGTGAGGTCACAAGTGTTTCGCCTATCAGATCTGAACCTATGCCAAGTGGCGTGGACCAGTCCCGGCTTGGTGGAAGATCTGGGTCTAGATATTGCTATTCTGGGTCTCGGGTGATGCACTCAGCTGGACTTAATGATCGCCCACATGATGAGAACTATCCTCAATCTGTTGTTAGTAAACTTAGGACTGAACTTGCAACCTTGCTGGCTGCAGCAGCACCCACAGAGTTGCCATGCACGGTGAAGCTTAGAGTATGGCCATATGACATGAAAGACCCTTGTGCACCTCTTCATTCAGAAAGTTGCCGCTTAACTATTCCTCATGCAGTTCTATGCAGGTATATCTTGTAACCCCGGATGTAGACTTTTGTCTTACTTTCTATTTACTCCAAGTGAAGAATTAGTATTTCCTTTGGAGTTTCTTTGGGTGGGGGTTTTGGGGGGGAAAGGGGGGACTGGAGGGAGGGGGAATAAGGCAATTGCTGGGAACAGGGAGGTAGGTATGAACCAACAACCAAAGTTAAGACCTCTTGGATCTTTGTGATGGGTGACCATCAAAAGGCCCATCCTTTTTTTTTTGGTAAGGAATAGGCCCATCTTTTGTTCCTGATAAATAATGCTTTTCCTGGTGTCCTGTTTATGCTTGCATTAATACTGGCTAATTTCCTTTTGAAATTGCTGCAGTGAAATGGGTGCCCATTTTTCTCCTTGTGGCAGATTCTTAGCTGCCTGTGTTGCATGTGTGCTGCCTCAGTTGGAAGTTGATCCTGGATTACACAGCCAGGTTGATCCCGATGTCACTGGTGTGGCAACCTCACCTACTAGACACCCTGTTTCTGCTTATCAAATCATGTACGAGCTTCGGATTTATTCCTTAGAAGAGGCAACGTAATGCTCTAGTCTTCCACCTTACTTCCATGGCTGACTTTATGTTTTCTATTTTTAGATATATTCTTATATGCTTAATGCGATATGCTTTTCGATCGTCCAGATTTGGAATGGTGCTTGCGTCACGACCTGTAAGAGCTGCTCATTGTTTAACCTCCATTCAGGTCAGTTGACTAGTGTCCACTTTGGTTTGAGTTTCACGAGATTGTATGATAACTGATTTCATGATTCCTCAACTTATTTTTGAGTTTTATTGATAACTATTGTCTGAACTCTGAAGTAGTATCAAATTAACCCTGCCAAATGTTATATCGTTTGACTTCTAGTTTATTATCTGACATTACTCGTGCTGAAATTGTGTACCTATCAGTTGGTCATCTGATAACCTTAGCAATGACTTTGGATATTATTAGCTGCTGTATTTATGAGAATAGAAAATGCTTGGATGTGTTACTTTCATTTGCAAGTCCTTGTTTTCTTGACACACTACTTTACTGATCTTTGAGGAAGTAATTTTTGGAAAGCTTTGCACATTTTTGTCCATCTCCCACTGATCTTTGAGTTAATTCACGTTTATGCAGTTCTCTCCAACATCTGAACACTTGTTGCTTGCATATGGCCGTCGGCATAATTCGCTTCTTAAAAGTATTGTCATTGATGGAGAGAATACAGTGCCTATTTACACTATATTGGAGGTATGATTGAAATGCTATTTAGATGCAATTTTGAGCTTCTAGTTCCTCCTGCATTTGGCGAATCCCCCAGTTAAGGCTTTTTATTGAAGGAGAGCAGTGTGTTATTATTATTCTTTTTCTGTGGCTCGAATTACTGGTGTGCTTCTTGATGTATCTGTTGATGCATCATGCTTATTGATCTCACTGCGGCTAATTTCCCTTTTTTCCCCTACAATTATATCACCTAACTCCATTCTGCTATTCTCTTATCAGATTGAATGTGCAACATATGAGATGAAATTAAATATCACCTACCATAAATTGTCTATTAGGTCCTCATTCTGCCTTGTCAATTTGTCTGTCTTGAGCCCTGTGTAATATATTCGTCGGTGATGCAGCTTTCAAATCTACATGAGCATGCTAGAAGGAATGATACTTTCTGTCTGATAGTATCATGAAATATACAAGTTAACTAAGCTATGAAACATGTGTGAGAAGAAATCCAAAAAACAATAATGGGAAAGATGTCTTTGTCCTTTTTTCCAGCAACAAAATTATCTCATCGTCTTTAGATGAGTCGTGAATTAAATTTTTATGCGGTTAATGTTATTGAAGCAATTACAAGGATGAAGAACTCATCTGCTATTTATTCGGTATGAGCACATAATGAGGGAACTCAAATTAGGGATCGGAGCTTTCTTAGTTGCATTTATTTGGAACTCGAAATGTTGTACAGTTCCTTTATCTCTTATCCTACCTATAAAGCAAGAAACTTATGAGTCAAAAGGCCTCTTTTCATCTATCCTTTGCCTCTCTATCGGAATTGTAACTGTTAATTCAACTCTAGGTGCCAAGGTTCTAATTCCTTTTGGAGTAAACAGTTTCCAGAGTCCAAATCTAAGATGTCATTTGTACTTGTTGACATAGTCAAGATATAGATCTTGCATGCATGCATATCCTGCCTAAAAAGTGTAAGGATGTAGCTTTGGGGGACATTATCACCTCTTTTCCAGCATGCAGCTCAATCATGCCAGTGCTAGTGATTCCTGATGTTAAATTATCCTTCCATTTAGCACTGAAAAATTAGCAATCTGTCTGCTTTGTCATATCATTGGACTGTCATTCTGTCAAAAGACGAGAGGCAATTGCACTGCACTGTTAGAGGGAAGTTATGCTCATTTTGAAGGAAAGCTATGGATTATTAGACTTATTGACATGAAAACTTCTTTCTAGGAAAAGAGTGTGTTTAAGGATGATGTCCATAACAATTGTTCCAATTATTTCTGTGATTTATGTGCTTCACCCATTGTCATTATCCATTTCAGAAAAAGGTATGTGCTCAGCGCTTTGATTGCTTGCAACAGTTGTTTTATTACCAGAATTGGATTGACATGCCTGTTTGTATTGTATACTTGGCAAAATCTGGAATAAAATTAGCCATATCTATGATATGAGCCCTTCAATTGATGAGCACAGAAGATGCACAAAATCCATACAGCCATGAGAAACAGGGTCATAAGTACAACTATTTAGTCTTCATCTCCATCTTTCATTTGGGACTTGAGTTGTGGTCATTGTCACTACTAAGTATATTACAAAATGACCTAGTCGAAGGGGTGGTGATAGCATTGGTGTTGGTTGCATTTAATGGTTGAATAGCCTAGAACTGCCTCAGAAGTTGATGTCACTAATTGTTGGGCATTGCTTCATGAGCAACCAGTTTCCCAATCATCTTATGTAGGATAGGCATACAGGTGATTGTCCAAACCTAGATGTTTTGTTTTTAACATACCTCTCTTACTCAAAGTTAGCAGTGAGCAATGTTCACATTGCTTATCTGGCTGTTATGTTGGATGTTTCCATCTCCCTAAACTGGTTTCTTTAACCAGGTCTACAGAGTTTCTGATATGGAACTTGTGAGAGTTCTTCCTAGTGCGGAAGATGAAGTAAATGTTGCATGCTTTCACCCTTCAGTTGGAGGTGGCCTGGTTTATGGAACAAAGGTGAGTAAATTTAATCTAATTTTCACTGGATGATCACGGGCTCACAGGCTATTCTTAAATACTTACATTTCCTTCTCTAAAAATTCAGGAAGGGAAGTTAAGGATTCTCCATTATGAAAGTTCTGGTGGCTTGAATCCAAAATCATCTGGTTTTCTTGATGAAAACATGGCAGAGGTGAACAAAGATCTGTGCTTAACTGGTGTTTGTTAGATTTATCCATTGACAGTTATTTATGAAACAAGGCCAGGCCTTTTGGCTATTGTCGAGCTTCATTTTGTAGAATTCTTTGGTATTTGCAATGAGTGCAGTGCAATGTCTTATTGACCAGAAATCACCTGCTATAATTGTCTATTATCTTTTGTTGGGGTGGTGGTGGGTGGTTGTGGATATGGCTCTTTTGCAATGATAATTTACCTCTAGCTCTCAACCTAGGTCTCTATTAATGAAGTTTATGCTCATTTTACTTGAACTTGTTTTATTGGATTGCTTTATCAAAATGACAACTTAAGGCAACATTTGATTATGTCTTAAAGTCAGTTGTTGGTAACTGAGCTGACTGAAGTTAATCATACTATGGGGGAGAATAAGTGTATATTTACATGTTGAGTGTAGCTGCATAAACTAACCTTATCTATTCCCCTTATAGGTTCCAACATATGCTTTAGAATGCTAGTAGCCTGGAAGCGCAACATGCTTGTGAAATTAACTGTTCGACCCCGAAGGTTTGTTTTTTCTTTTTCTTTTGTGCAACGGAAGTTTTGTGTCCATGACTAGTCTTAATACGGGGTTGTGATGCACAATATCATTCTGAAATGAATTTTAATTTCTTTTGGGTTTATCATTCTCTTTTTATCTGTCCAAGAACCTACATCAATTTGGTGCAAGCATTGAAGTGCTATTTTGAGTGCTTGCATCTTAGAAAGACCTAGGCTATTTTGAGTGCTTGCATCTTAGAAAGACCTAGGTCCCTTTAGGAGGTAATACTTGGATTTGGGTTTAGTACTTTCGACATAAATTGAAGATAGGGGTTTCCTGCTGTGGAAAGTAAAACAGCTTGTCAAGCCCAATTCAGATGTAGCACCAAGTTTGTCATGTTGGGATCTGTGTTTTCTTCTGTTAGCAATCTTTCGAAGCATGTTATGTCAAATTGGGGAAAAAGTTCATCAATTATATTATCTGAGATAACTCATCTGAGTTGTTATTAGGTGATAATTTCGCAGATTAGATGATGAAATGTCACTTTCACTTCCCATGCAGGTTGTGGCTTGAGTGCAGTTGTATCTGTTTTTCCATGACTGTAAACCCTTAGCCATACCGTGAGGTCCTCGTTCGATTACTTGTCAAATGTAGTTATGTATCATTCTTTGCTATTTGTGAGAGATGTCTTCCACTGCCCAGAGGCTTGGAAAGTTGATCTATCTTGGAAATAGATGTGTTAGTGCAAGATGTCTCTGGATTTATGTTAAATGCGTATGTCTGTTTTGATCCCACGGACTGTTGTGTGTGTGTGTGTGTGTGGGGGGGGGGGGGGGGGGAAAGAATTATTTTATCGATGGACTTCAAGATTTGCCTGTTTTCTGTTCTTTCTCATCATTGTAAGGATGTTGTTTATAAATCAAATGTAAAGTATTCTTCTCTGATTACCTTGCTATGGAGGTGATCTAGTCTATGTGAGTTGGGTTTTTTCCTTGCAAGTTCAGCACCAAGTTCAGCCCCTTAAAAGAAATCAGACCGGCACCAAATTTCCGTCCCGAAGATTTGATATGCTTTGGGGCGTTTGGTGGACTGTGGAAGGAGACGTGGAAAATGGCGGAGCGAGTAGTTCTTGCCACAAATTATAGCACAGATCTTTGCTTATCAAAGGTGGGTGCTGTTTCGCAGCAAAATGGCATCAACCTGCTGTTTTAATCAGCTCGAACAGTTGTCATTTTTCCTGATAGTCTTATCCCTGATGAATGTATATAGTTGGTTCTCTCTTCATCAGCTCTTGGTTTTCAATTTTCTAAATCATTGGTTCTAGCACACCAATCTCGGCACTGGAAGAACTAATATCTGTTTGACTGGTTATTTTGTCACGGGATGCAGGCGGAGTGAGGAGAGAGAACGAACGGTGACTTGTGCCGTTATCATTTTGCTCTAACTGTCAAGATTATGGCCGAACTCGTAAGTTGGAGGGTACCTCTCAATTCTGAGTTCTACCTGAGTCCGAAAAAAGGAATCCCTGATGAGAGCCAATTGGCGAAGTACTTGACATCTCGCCATCCGATTAAGAGGCCACTCTACGAGTCACGGGATTCATGAAATGCGCTCGCTCTTGCAATGGGTTTTTAGACGCGTTTCATAAAACAGTTCCCCTTCTATACTGGTTGCGGTATGGTAACTGCTCAGGCCGTGGAAGTGGGAACAGACCCAGTCTCGAGTGCACCTAAGTTCTAACAAAACCAACATTTCATACCTGTCATTTCATCTCATATATTCCAATTTTGATGACATAAGGGCAATTGATTGGTGAAACCATAAAGCACTTTGGCTCCGTTTGTTTCACGGAAAATGAAAGATTTGAAAAATATTTTTTTAAAAATGATCGCTTGTTTCGCTTGAAATAATTAGTCAATGCAAAATGCTTTCATGATCGACAGCAATTTATGCCTAATGATTTTAGTGGACAATGAAATCAATTTTTGATCATTTGTTTTTATAAGCAATACGTACAATCATTTTGAAGAAAAGTTTTCAAATTAATTTATGTTCTGTGAAACAAATATTCCCAAAGAGACGGCAAAGTCGTTGACGATTGACATTATCCCTAGCTGGGACAGATTCCTTTGATACTTCATCTGTTGCTCACTCTACTGTATTACGAGTTCACGACACCATCTATTTATCATGCTTGCAGTTCGGCAATCAAACTTCCATAAAAAGGAATTTCCTTGAGTTCATGGAATCCAGCAAGATCTCCATATATCCACACCTGACACTATATTCTCATCCAGAATCTTTTTGTAATAACTTCAGTGCAAGTACCGCCATTCCTCATGTTCTAGAGCCTTCAATCGCTAGATCGCGACCCCATGTTCATTCACCTATTCAAGCCGGTAGGTTGACCCAATACCCTCTGTCCAATCCCCACATGGTACCTAAGTTCCAGACACTAGCACGAGGCAAACATCTTGGGGATGATACTATCTCTTTCAACAAGCCTTCTGCATTAGATAACAGCTAAATATGGCCTAATTCCTCTACCAAGTGCATAATTTCACCAGCTGCAACATCAGCTTCATCTTTCACAATAGCATGATACATCTTCACGAAACATTTTGGCTGATAATTATACGACAATCAAGAAAATTAACATCAAGTTACATCACCTTCGCGCACAGTGCTTGAATGATTGGGTGATGATCGTTCTAATAGTACAAGTAAGAAGGCTAGTCGTAATTGATTGACCAACATAACATTACAGGTTAAATGCGTTCTCGCAAATATGAAAACACACTACCTAGAGAGAGCTCTTCTATTCAGATTTATTTAAGTTTTAGAAGTACTCTCATCGATGGGACTTATACACATATGCACAAAAATGCACAGAAAATTTCATCTATCTTCATATTGACAGACAAGAAACTATATCATAACAGACACAATACTGATGAGGTATTATTGGCCCCTTAGAGCCTACCACTATCACCCCAGCGGTCACTTAAACACAGCACTAGACTGCAAACGCAGAGAACGATTTGCCCAGCAAAACACTATATAGTGCCACTGCAAGATCCTTGGCACTTTAAACAGTTGTTAAGTTCGGCAGTATCCTCGGTCGCAGAATTACCTTCTTCATATCCGCTTTCAGATAAAGAAACTTCCGTACAACGGAACTTCACCAAAGCATCATCATCACCACATCCAGCAAATGTACATCTACCCTTTCTATGCTGTGTTCCATCCCAGAACTTTTTACAATCTCTCGACTTAGACCACCTCTATCCATCTCCCAATTCATAATGCCTTCAGTCAGTCATCAAAAGTTTTGACTCTTTGGTATTCCACATGATGGCATAGTGCGATTAACCTTCCTAAACCCTCTGCTGCTACCTAATATGTGTCTAAGTCACAGACATCGTGACACTTGAGCATCCCACCACAGGCAATTCTCGAATCTGAAGGACAAAGAGGGCACATTACTCCTCCTGGAAGACGCTGCCTTTCGAAAAGCCAATCTGGCATCGTAAACCACACTCCCCTGTAGTAAGCTAGACATAATAATGAATCCATCTAGTTTTACAGGTCAAACCAAGTGGATTCATGACCTGACTCAGACTCACTCATACATCTTATCACCACGAAGTGATGCAAATCATCTAGCTGCTAGAGCATATCCAGTGAAAGAAAGATATATTCTATCCGCGCCGTTTTGCTACTTTATGACTCTATATAGCTTGCTAACTTCGTTAGCTCATGGGCAGGCAATTAGCCCTATATCTATACCAACAAGGTCTTCAATTCAGTTCTAATTTATAAGCAACTTAATAGGATAATAAGTTCAACAATGTGCAAACATTCAGGTTATAGAATTAATCCCGACAATCAGCTAAAACCCATAAAAGCAATTCGTAAACCCTGCACAAGGGTTAGCACCCCTTGCCCCATATAGTTTTACCCATTTGCACAAGGACAAAAGGCAACCATCTCCGAAAACTACCCGGAGCGTAAAACAGACAAACAAACACCATACAATCTCGAATCCGCGCACTTCACCTTCGGCCCCCAAACTAATCAATGAGAGATGGTATCAAACACTCAATGCTCTATCCACTAGTACACAATCACAGACACTTGCACCGGGGGGCACCGGTGCGCGCGAGCAAATCGATACCCACCTTTTCCCCGAAACCTCCCTCGAGGACATTCAAAAGCAGCATTGACATTGCCTAGACATCAAATGCGGATTCAAAAGCCGAGTTCAAGATGCCAATTGAATTGGGGTCGGGGGTTTCGTGTGCGGATTCATCAAAGGGCCGACAACCATATGATCGATATAGCAATACGCAAACAAACAGTCAATTTCTGAATATATATTTATATGCCTCTATACTGCGGAAGTGATTAACAGCAATCCCATCACACCGACAACTGGAAACCTAGGACGGAAAGACGCGGAGCCGCGCGGAGGAGGGGATGGGAGGGGAGGGGGAGGAGATGGAGAGCGATGATGACTGATGGGATCGGATCGAATCAGTTGATGTCGGCGTCGTCGAAGTCGTCCTCGAAGGAGTTGAAGAAGTCGGCGTCGGCGAGCTTGTTGTCGACGGAGAGGACGCCCTCGCCGAAGATCTCGAGCGGGTCGACGTCGTCCACGTCCATCGCCACCGTCGCCCCCTGGTCCTCAAGCTCCGCGAAGTAATCCATCGGCGTCGGTCTCATCTTCTCTCTCGCTCGCTCCCTCGCACCGACGTCGGTCTCGCCGTTCCGCGCTCCACCTGCTTGTGCAAATGCTCGTGCGGGGGGTTGACTCGCCGGGTGCGAGAGCGCATTTTATATGTATACGATGAGATAATTACGGGGATGATGACGTGGCGATTGCTCGAGAAATTCGTCAAATTTTTTTTTGCGGTAAATCATTTCAAATTTTTTTTTCCTAACATGATGATGACGTGGCGGGCGCTTCCTGGATCTGGCGAGGCCCGAGGTCGGCCGACCGACCTTGGGCGAGCTCGGCCGCGCCGAATTAGGCGAGTTGGAGCCTCGCCATAGGCTCGCAAGGCTCGACCTGGCCGATCTCCGGCCGATGCCGTGGCCGGCGACCGGCTAAGGAAGAAGAAGAAGGAAAAAAAAAGAAAAAAATTAAAAATATTTTTAAAAATAAGAAATTATTAAAATTAGTGCGAGGAAGAAAATTTTTTCCATACCGAACAACAGAAAATATTTTCCGAAACTTTTTCAAATTTTAGCCGAACACAGAAAAATTATGTCATTTTCTAGGAAAACGACTTTCTGAAAAATATTTTCTAGAAATGTGACATTTTCTGCTAATAGAATGACTATTGAAATTAATGATTGGGAAATCATTTGTATATAGCGAAATTATAAGTCGAGGTGTTTTAGGATTTCCAGGTTGCGGACACCTTCAAAGTTTCAGGATCGAAAATAGGTATATATATACACACATGAAGCTTAACCGTGAAAAGTCGAGAAGTGATAATATTGGTAATTTCTTAATTTTTTTCTCAATATTTTTAATCCCTGAATTAATTTAATTTAAAAGTTAGATATCACATATTTCTTTTCTCATTGTAAAGAGCCACATGAGCGCAATCAAACCACGAGAATGACATGAACTGGCGGTAGCTTTGATGATGGATTGGGGAACTTGTTCGTCTAAAAATTGGGAGGAGTCATCCTTTATCCTCTCGCGACCTTTGCATAATAGAGATTCCTAAATTTCGTCCCCTCGCAACAAAAGGGGCGCGTCACCAAGTGGAACGAGAAATTAGAAGTCCACTTTAACAACATGGAGTATCAATTCGCGTCGTTGTAATTGAAAAGGGTTAAGTATCATTGGAAATTTCAAATTGAACAACATGACACACTTTCCTTAAACTAATTTATTGTCTCACAAACAATTCCAAACTCATAATCCCATGACATATTCACCATAAACTACAATTCTCATCGCTTGAGAAATCTCAAGATGATTCATCGAATTTGAATGGGAAAACGATACAAATAGTCATTGAACTTTGACCCGATGTGTAATATAGTCCATGAACTTTTTATTTGTTTAATATGGTTCATAAACTTTTAATTTGTTCAATATGGTTCCTGAACTTTTAATTTGGTCAATGTAGTCCCTGAACTTTAGCCCAATGCGCAATGTCATTCCCAGATTTTTAATTTGTTCAATGTGATTCGTGAGTCTTTTATACACATTCAATTTAATTCCTGAACTATATGAAAATATTAAATATTGTCATTTAATTAATTCAAGTTCGTGGACAACATTGAACATTTTCTTGTATTATTCATGAACCACATTGAATAAATTAAAAGTTCAAGGATCATATAAGACTATTTATGCAATTATCTCGATTTGAATCTACTAGCTCACGATTCGGTGGGTGCGTATGTAACATTTTTGTTCCCGGGACCAATTTCTGTTTAGAAATAGCTTTTTCTTTGTCTATTTTGTAGACAAGTTTTTGAGGAAAAAAACGCGTTTGATAACTATACAAAATTTCTATTCTTGGAATAGAAAAAGAATAAAAATGCGTGTAGTACGATCCTAAAAATTTCTATTCTCCATTTTTTTCATTTAATTATAAAAATGTTAGTGGAGACTTAACAATTTATGTTTGGATAAATCTAGATTTTTCTAAGGACTTAATTGATCAAGATATTCCAAGATAGCCTTAGAAAATCCAACATTATAGTTAGTCAAATATGAATGATTGGAAATGGCAACAGAGAGTTCTATCCGTTTGAGGAGGTTGACATCAAATCTTGGGGCATTACAATAAACATGTGCACAAACATTTTGAGCTTTAAAGTGTAAGGTGGATTTTAGCTTTTTATTGTTTAGGTTACGTTGAGCTTATTTCTCTAAAATGACCTTGTTTCTCTTTTTGTTCCCAGAAACAAAAAAATAAATTTTTTTGGGAAAATTATTAGAAATGTCCTAAACCTTTTACTTTTGTACCAATTTAGTCATAAACATTTCTTTGATGCCAATTGAGTCCTAAACCTTTTGTCTTTATGCCAATTCAGTTCTTCCGGCTAATTTTGATCGAATGTTGTTGACATGAACCCCAGTTGGTCTATGCGGCACTACCAACGCTACATGGATAACTTTTAATAATATTTTCAATATTTTTGATTTTTTTCCTCTTTTCTTCTACCTTTGGGCGTTGACCGGTGTTTGGTCACTAGCCATGGCAAGCCACTTGGCCTTGCTTGGGAAAAGCCACCACCGCCCGAACAAGGCCGCAGTTACTTGACACAAGCAAGGCTTGGCCAACCCTCACTTGGGCAAAGGCTAGCCCCAGCATGGGCAAGCAAGGCTTGGTGAGGGTTGGCTTCGCTCATGCTAGTGAAGGTAACACTTGACGAGGCCGCCGAGGCCTAGGCGAGGGCGGGCCTCTTCAGATTTGGCCTGAGTGAGGGCGACCCTCGCCAGATCTAGTGAGGTCGGCCCTTACCCAAGCTACGGCGGCCTCGCCTAGGCACAACCTTGCCCAAGCGAGGGTCGACTGAGCTTATGGCAAGCGACAATGGCTTCATTCGAGTGATGACACCCTTGCCCAAACGAGGCTAGGTGGCTGGCTATGGCCAATGTCCAGTCACTGGCCAAATATAGAAGAAAGGGAAAAAAAAGAAGGAAGAAAAGAAAAAAATCAGGAATTTTTTTAAAAAAATTGAAAAAATATTCAAATGTTATTAAAAATTATCTATGTCAATGCCGGCGGCGTCACATAGGCCAAGCGTCGTCCATGTCAACAATATCTGGCCAAAATTAATCGGAAGGATTGAATTGGTACAAAGATAAAATGTTTATGACTCAATTGTCACCCAAAAAAAGTTTAGGACTAAATTTGCACAAATGCAAAATGTTTTAGGACTTTTCTGACACTTTTCTCGATTTTTTTAACCTTTTATTTTTATTTCAAATCTATTCTCTGGCCACTGATCTATTTAGGGGTATAAAAAAAATTAACTGATGTACACAAACATATTTGTATTCTTTTTCTGTCCTGGAAATAAAAGTAAAGAAAAACAGAGAAATGAAAATTTTAATAAATAGGCCCTTAGAATATCGGCTTGGGATTTCTCGCAAGATTGTCGCGCCATGCTCTCGCGTGCTTTGGATGGAGGTATTTTTCTATATGGGCCTCTCCCAGACCATATCTCACGTGACAGCGGGGTTTGTTTGATCTAAATTTAAATTTGGAGTCGCCACTAGTCATTTATGGTAGGTCAACTAGAAACCTAATTGAGGTACGGGAGAAGTACCATAATCCTACGAACCAAAGATTCTGGATAAGGGACTTGGTTACGTTAACAATCTCAAATTGAGACTGTTAACGCCCTTTTGGTACCTAAGAACGATATGGCATGTCTAATACGTCACACGGATCCTTAAGATCACTTTACTAATCTAATCATGGACAAACAATTAAGCATCCAAGAATCAAATACACATCAAATGGCAAATCAATCACAACAACCCTAATTTGGTCACTAGAAATGAAAACCTACCCAAATCTTAACAAAACTCTAATAACTTGTTCATTTCATTTTTTAGGGTTTAGGGTTTTTTAGGGGTTTTGGCCTTAAATTTAAAATTTTCCAAATTATGCCACTTAGGCATTTTGGAAAATCCAAATTTCACCTTTTATGACTGGCCATAATGATTTTTAATCATTCTGTGAATTTTCAAAATTTTTGATTTTTTGATTTTTTTTAAGTGCCATTTGGGCACTTCAAAAATTCAAATTTCATCTTTTATGACTGGCCACGATGATTTTGGACCTTTCTGTGAACTTTCAAATTTTTTGAATTTAAAAAAAAATTTGGAAAATTTTCTTTAAACCGAGAAATGATTTTTTTATGATTTTCTAGAAATTTTTGATAATTTTCCAATTTTTCAATTTTTTTATTGATTTTTCAGAATTTTCAAATTTTTATTTGTATTTTCTGAATTTCCGAAAATTTTTTATGAATTTTCCAAAATTTTTGAACTTTTTGAATTTTCTGTAATTTTTCTGATTTTTATGAATTTTCTGCAAAATTTTTGAATTTTTAAAAAAAATCTAATTTTTATGATTTTTGTGAATTTTAATTTTTTAGGATTTTTTTATTGATTTTCTTTTATTTTTTATTTTCTTTTTGAATTTTCCTCCGGGGAATTGAATCGGACGAGACCGGTTCAGACCGGTTCGGCCAAGACCGAACCGGCCATCGCTTGCGCTGGTCATCTTCTTCGGCGAGCCTAGGACCAAAACGGCGCCGTTTAACCTTTTCCTCATTTAGGCATTTTCACAAATGGTTGGTGGGCACTATTTATATCTAAATGCTTTCGAGGCCACCGGTTTGAGCTCGTCACCGGTGACCTTTCGACGACTTTTAATGTTTAATTTTTGGTTCTGCTCAAACCTTATAACATCTATTATCATCCTCATGTCACCAACTCGCCGTCGAACACTCACCGGTCGGCGAAAACAGATCAAAAAATGCCTAGTTGATAAACTTTTTTATTTTGCATTTCTGATTATCTAACTGACATATCCTGCGCCCTAGCCGTCTAGATCGAGTCTAACAACTAACAAACTAACAAACAAAGTTCAGAGAGACTCACTTGAATGGCCTGAGGCCACGGTGATACTCCGGCGAAGCTTCAAGTTTTTCGGCGAGATAGGTTTAATGCACAGACCGACTCGGTTCAAGTGTGTTTGATGCCCAAAATGCAATAAAATCACAGAAAAAATGAGTAAAAACTAATAATGAGCATCAAATACCAAGATTCAACAATAAAATCACTCAAACATACACATCGAAGACAAAACCGAATTCTGGAAATTTTGGGTTAAAACTGATCATGAAGAGTTTTTACCTTGTTCGTTCAACAATCAAATAAAATTGTTGAAGTAATTGGCGCCCTGAGAATTGTTCCTTGTCAATCAGTTTTCACTCTGATGGTCGCGGCTTCGCCGGAACAGGTCCGGGATGACCGGACGAGTCTCGGTTTCAAGCGTTCCCGGTCAGCCTCAAACCCAGTTCGCCGATGGGAAAACTCTCCGGCGAGACCGATTTTCCAGTGCTTTTCGATCGGAAAAATGCCGATCTCTCCGCTTCAGGGAGTCTCAACTCAATTCCTTCTCTAGTTTTTCCTTTTTCGCCTCTATTTCTCTCTCTCTCTCTCTCTCTCTCTCTCTCTCTCTTTGGAATTTTCTCGAACACCTCTCCTTCGTTCCGATTAGTTTTTCTTGTTTTTCATCTTTAATTTCCCACTCGAAATTCGGTTGGAACTGAATTCTAATCGGTTTGGGTTGTTGAATGATGCAAGTTGGATAATATTCAGCTAGAAAAATCGATTAGAACGGGCTCAAAATAACTAGAAATTTTGACAAAGTCACGGGTCTGAGTCATTTTTCTGGGTTTCTCGCGGGTTAAGTGGCCAACCGGGTAGGGAAGACGAACTGTGCGGGTCGGGTCGGGTTGACCCATCTGACCCGGAAGTTCTAGTTTTAATTAAATATCCAAATTGGAGTCAATTTCAACTGATTTTTTCAAATTAAACCACAAAATTGAATTTCCCATCATATTCCGAACCCAAACATATAATTTTCTCCCATTTTTATTATAATTGTGCCTAAGATTTTCTCATTTTTATATTCGGGTTAATAGGGTTTTATTCAATTCGAGATCCTAATGACCTGATTAGGCAAAATTTATGCCAAAATTGACTTACCCACTCCTAATTAACCCTAAAAATGATAATCTCATATTTCAGAAATTTCATTTTGGGCACGATTCCCAATTTATGTTCAAAATTCTTAATTTTCAATCAAATTTTGGGGATTTTTGATTTTTATGTCAGATTGTGCAATTGGATTGACCATTATGCAATTAAGGGTCATAGAATCAATTGTTGTGAAGGCACTATGACCTAAAAATATTTAGAAAAAATTTTATTTCACTTTTGGTCCAATTCGGGTTTAATTTTGCTCAATTTTGGGAAAAACATGTACCCGATTGAGATTTTCTAAAATTGACAATGTATTTATGAAATTGGATTTCAAAGAAGATTAAATGACTATTTTTATGTAATTTTCTGATTCCATTTACTATTTTTCTTGATTTTCTTGCATATTTTGACTAAAAGAAATTTAGACAAAATGCAGAAAAATACTAAAAAATTATTTTTTGGTTTAGAAATAGGTTTCTAGGCTTGGTCAAGATCCTCAAACCTAATTTTGAAAATTTTAAAAATATGAAAAAAAATGAGCTAAAAATTAAGTGTCAACAAAGATGATATTTAGTTTGTGGTGAATGTATCATGACATTGGTTTGAATTTTTTTGTGAATTGAAAGTTAGTTTCGAATAAACATTTTATGTCAGTATTATTCTAAATTAAAAATTGCGAAAAGAAACAAGAAAGAAAATTGTGAAGACTAAACGAGGTTTTGGAGAGGGTATTAGAACAAAAGTCCTTAAAAACCACGAAAGGGGAGATGGATTATATCACTACACGTCGTATTGTGCGCCACACACGGCTCTGGAAATCAAGAAAATGGCAGAGCTCTGGAGGGAAGCAGCAGCAGCAGCAGATAACGAAGGCGCGAGCGCCAGATGGAGCTCGTGCACTGGCAGGTCCTCGCGCCTTCGCAGTGGATACCCTCGCCTTCGCCACTCTCGCCACGCGAGTCGAGAAACCTCGCTTCCCGTCTCCCCCCGAACACGACCCTCCTCTTCTTCCATCGCCGAAGGAGAACCAGCCCGACCCTCGTCGCCAGGTGCGGCGGGTGGGACTCCAATGCCGAGAACCGGGGACCGGGTGGATTCGGGTACGGCCCTCGAGGCGGTGGCGACGGCGTCGGAGGATTTGGCAAGTGGGTCAGGAGGAAGGAGAAGGGGAGGAAGAAGGGTTGGTGGCGGTGTTATGGTTACTCGAAGAGGCGTTGGTGGTCCGACGATGACGGAGATGAAGACGAGGACGAGGAGGAAGAGCCTGTTGGGATTTGGGAGGAGGTGATTGACAACTTTTGGATCCTCAAGGTATGTTCCCGATGATTTCTTTCGAGTTCTATTTTATTGGCCGATCCATTTCTTTCGATTTAGCGAATATTTCATAATTTTCTTGAATTCGATGAACCGGGTCGTGTGCGTTCTGATCCTGTGCTGCATGAAAATGTCTGCTTCTGTTTAAATTCCTCACGCTCTTATGTAATCTTGTATCAAAAGTCGACTAATGAACAAAGCGTGAAATTCGGTTCTCCTGCTGGGCAAATGGTGATTATTTGCTGTTATTTTCATGCTTAAGAATTCAGGCAATAATGACAAATGCACATTGCAGAGAAAAGTTTCGATGTCCTGTTTTGCTTGAGTATGTTGAGGCATGTGCACGTTTCAGTAGTCATGATTGAAGATTTCAAGGTAGGGACCGGTAGATTTCTTAATGTTAGCGTACGTATGAATATTTCATGATATACTGAGGGGGTTGATGTGGCATGGTTAAGTTGAAAATCAATCTGACTAACGATGGCATTAGATGACTTTTTGTTCCGAACACACCTTGAAAAATGTGGTCCTAGGATGAGCTCTGTGCTGTAGCGGACAGAACTTTTGTAGCTGACAGTGGAATTCCTCATGAATTTTGGGTGGCGACGCTTAGATCACCGCTGTGTAGTACACTTTTTAAACTTCATGTCAACGCCTTTGCTCCACCTTATCATGATCTTTTAAGAACATGAATGCCTCTCGGTGTCCAAATTCGATGTCTTACTGTTCTCACAGTCAGGGGTTGCAGATTCGATCTTCCTGCCTTCATTTACTATCGTCCTCTGGGTGGAGGGTCATTATTGTTATCCCACTGGTACTAAGCATGATTAGATGAGCTGGAGTGTGCACTTTAATCAAAGTGTTCTTCTCTTCCAGATGCGGATAATTCAGCACAAACTCTTCCGCTCATAGCATTTCCAACTCCACTGTCAACTGCAATTCCCTTATCCATTAGTCTACTTTTATGCTCCTATTCATCAACTAGTCCAACAAACTAAGCTAGTAGCCCATTTTGCTATCTCTTCTACTTTTGCTTGGCTTGGATAGCTCCTTGGTGCATCTATCCTTCCTTATCAAGTGAGAACCATACCAAAATTTCATCCTCATGAAAAAATCGATGGCTTGGTTCCGTTACATGACTAATCATCAATTAATCCAACTTCAGAAAATGAATACTATCACCAAATGACCCCTTACCCTGGTAAGCCAAAATTCAGCATCTGCTGGTCAAACTACAATGTTCTTCTCTTTTAATTGCTACAAATTGTGGATGTTTTTTTTTGGTCGAGAACAAATTGTGGAAGTTGATGAATTCCAAAATGGCGCCAATGGTCCATTTCTCTATTTTTTTTTTGTAAGATTCAGATTTCTCTTAAGTCGGGTAATTCCCGTGTAGCTATTTTAGAAAAATCAAGTCTCTGTTTTCACATGCATGGGATCTGTTTCTGTGGTTTCCCGCTGTTGGTACTTAATCTCCATCATATTTCATGATGAGTTGGCCTGGCAATTCCCTCATGGTGCTAGGTTTGAGCCTCGATCCTACCTAAATTGGCCTGGTAACTTTGGCATTGCATGGGCTGTCATATGGATGTGGTTTGAGATTCTCAATTAACTAACCCAGTAGAGGGAGGAATGATACTTGTATGACCCATTGATAACTACACTTGGTAACTATTCCCATGCGGTTGCTATTATCTAATTATTTAAATGTGTATTTGTCCATGCACGTATCAAGTTGGGTTTTCTTTGAAAGGTTTTTGCTTTTAACCTTTCGGTTACAATTTTGATTTCAAATTTTGAAATTTGATTTTTTTCTAGTCCTGAATAGTTCGTGTTTATAAGAAAATATGAATAGCAACATCTAATGTTATTAAGTTGTGCGAACTTTTTCACAGTATGTAACTAGAAACAAGCACACCGATAGCATGTGAAAATTCTTAGTATGTAGACAACGCATAAATCAAAAAGCATATACCCTGCAATGTGCATATTGTTGTGTGCTTGCTATATGTCGAGTTTGTCATCAATTATTATTCTTACAAAACTTATGTAATAACTTCTCATCTAGCTTCAAAGATTATGGTGTTCTAGCCTCAAGTTTTGGCAATGTTATATAGAAAGTATTTTTCTTTTTCTTTTTTCTCAATATTGCTTGATAATAACATTGTATCGTCTAAATTGAAGAAGAAAATGCTTAAATAAATATTGGATATGAGGCATGTATGGAGACTCGCCTCTTTGGATGTTTGACCATGGGAACTTCTGGAGGTGAATTTGGTCTTCTAGGCAATACACGATTTATAAGAAGTTTCTCAATTCAATCAAGTAATATTTTTGGGAAGAAAGCAAGAGGGTTCTTTCCCATTACTTTGCCAAAAATGATTCCTGCAATATTTTCTCCTTGTCAGTTTCAATAAGTTTAGTGTTTCAATGGTGATTTCTGGCCAGTGTAGGTACTCAGATCCTATGGTTGGATGCTTCCTATCATCCTCATCTCATTGCTGGTAGCTACTGGTCCGAAAGCTTTTCTCATTTCTCTGGCTCTTTTTTTTGGACAATCGGCTCTTGCTTTAGTGATTAAGAAGTTGTGGCCTGGAAAAAAGAACAAATCAAAAGGTAAAGCCGGGAGAAGGAGAAGGAAAAGATATCCTTACCGCACGAACAATATCAGAACAAAGGAAGAACGAGATTGGAGGAGATCGAACAGGAAGGATAAGATAGAATATGAATCGCGGCAGGGTGACGGAGATTTTTCGGCCCCCGAGTATGAGGGAGATACAAATGGTTTTGGTGGATGGGATGAGCTGGAGGGGAAGCAATTCACAGGGAAGTCGTACCCGGTTTCAGAGAGACCGCAAAGACCACAGATGGATATTGGCAAGTATAGTAGAAAAGCGAGCAGAGACGATGTTCCTTTGCTGATGAGACTTTTGATTGCAATGTTCCCATTCCTGGGCTCCTGGACTAAAATGTTCTGGTGATTTGCTAAAACAAAAGCTTGAGTTTACGAGCAGTTTTGTTTGGTCTTGCTTGGTTGGGAACTTGGAACAAGTTGCTGCCTGAGATCGGGGAAGTATTTGCTTGTTGGTAAATCAGAAACTTCGATTATTGATGATTTTTCATGTTGAGGATCATTTGTTTAAGGTGCGACAAAGAAGAAGGAACTGCCATATTCAAGATGCCAATATGCATCTCATTCGTTAGACTTAGAGCTCCAAATAGAAGCTAAGTCCCCTTTTCTTTTCTATTCTTTAGCCTCTATATGGCATCTTCAGATTCATTCTCTCCTGGAACTTGTCTTCCATGCTCTACATGTTGTCGGCAGTGTCTTTTGGTCACTTGTCTGTTATAGGTTTGAGGAATAATGTGGCGACTGAGCACGCAAATGATTTACAATATTAACAAATGCAGATTGCGGAGAAAACTTTCAATGTCCTGTTTTGCTTGAGTATGTTGAAGCATTTGAGCGTTTCAGTAGTCACGATCGAAAATTTCAACGTAGGGACTGGTAGATTTCTTAATATTGGCGTACTTTCGAATATTTCAGATATACTGTGGTGGTTGATGCGGCATGGTTAAGTTGAAAATCAATCAGACTAATGATGGCATTAGATGACTTTTTGTTACCCTAACACACCTTGAAAAGTGTGGTCCTGGGATGAGCTCTGTACCGGAGCGGACAGAACTTTTATAGTTGACAGTGGAATTTCTCATGAATTTTGGGTGGCGACGGTTAGATCACCGCTGCGCAGTACACTTTTTAAATTTCATGTCAATGTCTTTGTTTCAGCTTATCATGATCTTTTAAAAACATGAATGCCTCTCGGTGTCCAAATTCGACATCTTACTGTTCTCACAGTCGGGCTGCAGATTTGATCTTCCTGTCTTCATTTACTATCGTCCTCTGGGTGGAGGGCCGTTATTATTATTATCTCACTGGTACTAAGCATGATCAGATGAGCGGGAGTGTGCACTTTGATCAAAGTGTATTTCTCTTCCAGATGCGGATAATTCAGCACAAACTCTTCTGTTCATGGCATTTCCAACTTTAAGCTCTGGTCGTTTCGTGAAAAATGGTATGTTTTTGGAAAATGTTTTATAGAAAGCTACTTTCCTGGAAAATGGCACAATTTTCAGGTGTTCTGCTGTAATCTAAAAAAAGTTTCGGAAAATATTTTCTGTTGTTTGGTGTGGAAAACAATTTTCTCTTTTTAATACTTTTAATCATTTTTTAATTTTTAATTTTTTTCTTTTTATTAGTTTTTCTTTTTTTCTTTCTTCTTCTTCCTTGGGCGAGCTTGGCCTCGCTGTAGCCTCGCCATAAGCCAGCGAGGCTTGAGCTCACCTATGGCCAGTTGACGGCAGCCGCTGCCGGCAGCCAAGGCAGAAGAAGAAGGAAAAAAAAGAAAAAGAAAAAAGATTATTAAAAATAATAAAAATTAGAATTTTAAAAAAAGAAAATAAAAATAATTATAATGAATGATGAAAGAAGGAGGGGGGAAATGTTTTTCTCTTTTCAAAAAGTAGAAAACATTTTCTCACTTTTGAAGGTGTTTTGTCCATTGAGGGAAAATATTTTCCATGACTAGTTTAGTTTCCGTAAAACAAATGGAGCCCTGTCAACTGCAATTCCCTTCTCCATTATTCCCGCTTTTAGGCTCATATTCATTGTTAAAGAGATTATGCTTTTCTATTATTCAAATCAAAATAGGGTTACACAATATATTGTTGGTAAAAGAGAGAATATTTTTTTTGTTGAGATTAATAGAAGTATTTATAGGCTTGGGGTTAAGCCTTGTACAATTACATAAATAACTCCAACTTGCAAAACTATAGAATATTAAGTAATAAACCCAATTGTGATATCCCGAATTCCCATTACCCGTTAATGATCATGGTTGAGCATTGATTGATATGGAATTGAAGTGAGTTGTGCTATTAAAGTTACGAATTGTTATGATCACATATGTGATGTTGTGGAACTCGACGCCTAGTTCTCACCGTGATTGAAATTTTAGAGCCAAATTTAATGCCCTAATTCTTATAATTCTCGAAAATTGTAGGGTAAACTCCATGAAATTGGACGCGTCTATAATTCTTCAATGTAGCAAGATATATATGTGTAAATGAGAGACTATCATTTTCCTTTCTCTCTATGGCCGGCCACCACCATCACTACCCATCACCTTCATTTCCCTACTTTTCTTCCATTTTTACCCTTCATGCATGCATGAAAAGTGTCACTTGGCATGAGACAAGTGTCATGAGACTAAGGACACTTGTCAAAGTGCATGCAAGGTGATAGAAAACCAATTTGAGAAGCAAAACTCTCATTCTCTCCCTCTCTCCCTCACTCTCGGCCGAACACACTACTCTCTCTCCCTCAAGTTTTCTTTCCATTTTTCCTCTCAAGCTCAAGCAAGATTGAAGCTTCTTGCTTCATTTTCAAGCCAAGGCAAGTGAAATCTCTAAAGCTTCTCTGTGATCTTCTCATAGCTTGGTTTAGAGATGGTTCTAGGCTTGTGACTTGTGTAGTTTTCGGCTTGAACTTGTGATTTGAGTAAGCGTGGCCCATGCTAGTGTAGTTTTCGGCTTGAACTTGTGATAACATGCTGGAATTTTCAGTTCTAGTTAAATGGTTAATGCAAATTTTGGTTTAGTAAGAAAACATGCTGGAATTTTCGATTCTCGTCAAATGATTGCTGGAATTGCGGTTTTTAGCAAGAAAACATACTGGAATTTTCGGTTCTGGTCGAATGCTCTCTGGAATTACGGTTTTTAGTAAGATAGCATGCTGGAATTTTTGGTTCTATGCTGTATCTCGTGGTTAGTGAGTTAATTTTGATTGAAACATGTGCAATGAAGTGTATGCTTGCTTGAAACTTGGTTTAGGCATAAATTACATGCTGGAAATGACCGTAAAGTGGTGAAAATATTGAAATAGCTTGCAGTAATTTCTGTCGTGTATGGAAATCGTATAATGGCATGTCAAGATGCTACGTAATATGTTGGAAAAGGTCGTGATTGATTAAATTAGAAGTGATTGTAGTCCACTGAAATGTTGGGATTTTGATGTCATGTGACATATTGCATAAGAACATGCCTGCAAGTGTGTGAAATTAAGAGACGTGCAAAGATGTCCATCAGTCAGTGGATCGATGATGCCCCAGGTGTTTGGGATGCCCCAGGTGTTTGGGATGCCCTTGTTGTGTGGTCATGGGATGCCTTGGTCAAAGAACCGAGATGCCTCAGGAGTTGAGATCCCCAAGTGAGTAAATCTTGGAAGTCTGGTTAGTGGACCGGAAGTGACCCGTGTGGGCCAGGCAGAGAACTTGCGGATATCGCGATGTCGAGGGTGGAAAAGATTGAGAATAACTAATGAAACAAGGCTTATAACTTTGCGTGAAAACAATGTGATTGCATGGCATACCTTGTTTGCAAGTTACATTCATATCTTTTAAATGCTTGACTCATATGTGATAGTCTTTACTTATGTGTTAGGTATATAAATGTGGTTGCGTTGTTAGAACCGTTATTAGAAGTTGCTTGTCTTGAACGTATCTTTTTATCAAGACGTGAGTGGACCGTGTAATGCAGATTTTAGATGTTTCTCTTGCTGGGCGTCTGCTCATTCCACTATTTTTCAGACACTTAGCATGGATGTTCCCCTGCTTACACTTAGCATGGATGTTCCCCTGCTTACACGATATGGAGCGCCTATTAGCTTTGAGGGCCCCTTAGAGGACGTGACTTTTCCGAGATCTCACCTTGGTTTTACGAGTTACGTAGCGACTTTTCCGAGATCTCACCTTGGTTTTACGAGTTACGTAACGACGATAGGCGTACGGAGTGGATACCGTACCATTTTGTAGCATGGTACCTGAACAGGAATAGCCAGTTACTTGGGCCTCTTCGTTTCATGGACGACGCTGGCAACACTAGTAGTGATGATAGCGATCCAGAGGAGTATAACGACCCGGAGGAGTATAGTGATAAGGAGGAGTAGATGGCATGGCCGTGTTGATGCATATATATGTATATAGTGTCTATATGTAGTTAGACACGCTTTTGGTTATGGTGTGCCGGCACGTGGAAGGGTTAGGCAACTTTTTGGACCCTCCTCCCAAGCGCAAGTGGTATGGTCTCATGATGTACGTAATGTAGTCTTTTGGTGTGCATGACGCTGGGTTACAAGGTGTACATATGCCTAAGTAACTCTTACATGTGGTTATCAAAGAGGATGGTCTGTTTATGATATGGAGTTCGCGTATTCACCTTTGATATATTGGTTTTGTACCTTGTAATAACTTCCGCATGCACTAATTAAGATTGCAAAGAAGATCAAAGAAGTATGGGTTAGGAGGTGGCGCTCCGGGGGCGTCACAAACACTTCCCCTGAACTTAGGGCACACACTTCCCCTCAACTTAGGGCGTGCATATAAAAAAAGCCTAACTTGTATCAAATGTATGAAACTTGTCCACTTCGAAGAGGCTTCGTGAAAATGTCTGCTAGCTGCTCCTCAGAATGTGTGGTCACCAACTGTATATCACCACAATTCACCTTTTCTCGAACAACATGACAATTCACTTCTATATGCTTCGTTCGCTCGTGAGACACTAGATTGCTGGCAATATGAACAATAGATTGATTATCACAATGAAGAGTAGATGATTTAGTTATAGGCAGTCCAATCTCAGCTGTACGTAACGTAGTCTTTTGGTGTGCATGACGCTGGGTTACAAGGTGTACATATGCCTAAGTAACTCTTACATGTGGTTATCAAAGAGAATGGTCTGTTTATGGTATGGAGTTCGCATATTCACCTTTGATATATTGGTTTTGTACCTTGTAATAACTTCCGCATGCACTAATTAAGATTGCAAAGAAGATCAAAGAAGTATGGGTTAGGAGGTGGCGCTCCTGGGGCATCACAAACACTTCCCCTCAACTTAGGGCAAATACTTCCCCTCAACTTAGGGCGTACGTATAAAAAAAGCCTAATTTGTGTCAAATGTATGAAACTTGTCCACGTCGAAGAGGCTTCGTGAAAATGTCTGCTAGCTGCTCCTCAGAATGTGTGGTCACCAACTGTACATCACCACAATTCACCTTTTCTCGAACAAAATGACAATTCACTTCTATATGCTTCGTTCACTCATGAAACACTAGATTGCTGGCAATATGAACAATAGATTGATTATCATAATGAAGAGTAGATGATTTAGTCATAGGCAGTCCAATCTCAGCTAACAACATATGAACTCATTGAAGTTCACTTGTAACATTAGCCATAGCACAATACTCGGCCTCTACACTAGATCGAGAAATAATGGATTGTTTCTTACTTTTCCATGACATAAGATTACCACCAAGAAAGACATGATATCCTAAAGTAGATTGGCGATCCATAGGGCAATCGGCCCAATTTGCATCAAAATATGTTGTCACCTCCCAAGACTCAGGATTAGAATTATCAGCTATATGAAGATGACCTCGATTGTGGAACACAAGTCCTTGACCTGGAGCTCCCTTCAAATAGCGAGCAATTTATCGGACGGCTTGCCAGTGAGTTCTATGGGGAGAGCTAATGAATTGACTTACAATAATAACAACAAATGAAATATCTGGACGAGTAATAATGAGATAATTTAACTCACTAACGGGCGATACTTCTTTGGATCATGAAGAAGCTCTTCGTGTTCATTATCAAGCCTCACCCTAGGGTCCATAGGTGTGTCACCAGGTCTAGCGTCATGCAAGCCCACCTCTATAAGAATGTCAATAGTATACTTTCGCCGATAGAGAGCTATATTGCCATCGGCATAGGCAACCTCTATGCCAAGAAAATATTGTAGATGACCCAAGTCTTTAGCGTTAAACTCTTTATGTAGAAACTACTTCAGTCGTTGTATATCTTCAACATCACTCCTAGTAATAATAATACATCGACATAAATAACAAGAATAACACACCCTTTTGAAGAGGACATACTAAACAGGGAGTAATCCATATTACACTGATGCATTTCCAAAAGTAACAACCACATCACTAAAGTAGCCAAACCAAGTATGAGGAGACTGTTTAAGTCCATAAAGGGCATTTCACAGTTGGCACACCTTCTCCCCATGAGCAATAAACCCAGGTGGTTGCTCTATATAGACATCCTTGTGAAGATCACCATGTAGGAATGCATTTTTAACATCAAGCTGATGAAGAGTCCATTTAAACTGGGCAGCCAAAGTGATAACGATACAAACGGAAGGAATTTTGGCCACCGAAGAAAAAGTCTCATCATGGTCGAATCATAAGTCTAAGTGTAGCCCTTTGCAACAAGATGCGCCTTTAAGTGCTCAACTGAACCTTCAAGACGGTGTTTGACGACAAAAACCCAACGACAACTCACCAATTGTTTATCAAGAGGCAAAGGGTTGCTCCTAAGTTTTATTATGATATAATGCAATTATCTCCTCCTTCATAACATGGGCCAACCTGAACAGGTCAAAGCCTCCTACACACTATCGAGCATAGATACAAATGCAAGGGACGATGGAAAGAGAGACATCTGAGGAGCTAAGCGTGACATCCTAAATTTTGTCTAATTGATTAATAAGCCAAGGAAATTTAATTGTCGGTGGTATTTAAGTAATGCATTCCTAATGATCACTTGAGGAATTTAGAGACGATGGCATTTAACCTATACTTTGTGCGGATATTATAAGTACCTAATATAAGTAGCATATGACACAATTGGAACCCTAATATGTACATGCATGGCCGGCCACCTAAGTCTATTTTTGCATGCAATTTAATTAATTTAAAGCCTTCTAATGATGCATGCCGCGCCCTCTAGCCAATGATCTTTCATGCATGGATGACTAGCTTGCCAAACACACTTCTTAGGCTCATGATGAGAGCTCATCATCATTTTTCTCTCTCCCTCTCCCCCTTAAACTCTCGAGACACTCTCTCTCTCACTCATTCCCCCTCATTTTTCAAGAACCACTCAAGAAACTCTATCCTCTCTCTTGCTACTCTCTCGGCCGACCCCCTCACTTCCTCCTCATCTTCATTTCTGCATTTTCTTTCCTCAAGCACTCTCGGCCAGCACTCAAAGGAGAAAGAAGCCGGTTCTAGCAAGCTCAAGGCAAGGAGAGGTGACTAGATTCTACTCCCCTTGATCCTCTAGACCCTGGGCTTTACGTTGTTGGGAGCTGTGGTTAGGTTTTTCTTGGTTGCATGTCCCTTTGGTTGGCTTGGGCTTGAGAAGAAGTTGTGAATGGTGGCTGTTGTGAGTTGTGGAGCTGAGTTTTGTGGAATAGATCCTTGCATGTAGGATTCTAGAGCTTGTATGGTGTTGCACGTGAGATTTGTGGATTTAGTTGGTTATAGTGAGTTTATTTTGCTGAATCTTGATGGAGATGGGTGGTGCATGTGGATGTTAGCTTATGGTTTGGGTGTTTCTTGAACAAAATTTCGTGTGGTTTGAGGTTTGGGTCGTTTCTTGAACTGTTGCTTTATTCTACAGATTCGGGACTGCTGGACCGTTGTTGTTTTCCAATTTTATAGAGCTTTTGTGGTTTGAATGTTACAGAACTCCCTTCATGAAAGTTGTACAATACATCTTGGTCTACAACATACTTTAATTTAAGATTTTTCTGAGTTGAAATAGGTTGCATGAAGGCCTGATTTCTTACTGTGTTTGTACCTGTCGTCCAGTGCAGTAAAACCGTGACCTTTGTATCTTCTTGAATTTTTATAAAATTTTCTAGTTCGAATTTAGACATTCCTTCTCACAAAAGTTGTAAAGGACATCCATGTTTAGAACATATAAAACTTTCAAAATGTTTTGAGTAAGTTTGGATTGTGAAATGGGTATTTCTTGAGAGGCACAAATTCTGTTCCAGTGGGTCTGTTTTGCCTCACTTTGAATGACTTATTGTCATTTATGTGAATCGATTTGGACTTAGTGTCCTCCATGAAAAATGTTATTTATGGATTTTTATATAACATATTAAATTTTTATAAATTTTCAAATTCATTTACTCAGGTAATGGTCTTGATTCTTAACATTACTCAAAACTGTTTTGTTTTACCTATTGCTAGAAATTCATGAGTTACTATTTGAGGATGATTGAACCTTGGTTCCTTGTCTGCTAGTGATAGTAACCATACTCATTACGCTTTCCAAGGATGCTTTTTTGGCTTTGATCCGATATCAAATGCCTTTGTAAATTGGGTCATCTTTGTGAGATTAAATTCTGGAAATTCTAATGGTGCTCAGTTTGGGAGTGTTAATGAGTCACCTAATACCTTGGTGCGACATGGTATCATTTCATGTGGAAGTTATGCAGAATGAGATGAGTCCCATGATCTATGAATGTCATGTCATTGCATACGTTTGACATGCTTGAAATGTGTGTGAAAGGAAAATGTTATTTAATGCCCAAGGTTAGCAAACCTTGGAAGTCTTGGCTAGCAAACCAAGAACGTCGATGATGCCAGGCAGGGTGTTGAGAAGTCCAGCTAGTGGACCGGAAGTGAATGCCTTGGCTAACAACCAAGATGCCTCGGAGTAGGGAAGCCTGTGGCTAGCAAACCGTGGAAGTCTAGCTAGCAAATCGGAAGTGACCTCGGTGATGCCAAGTAGGGTGTCGAGAAGTTCGGCTAGTGGACCGGAAGTGAATGCCTTGGCTAACAGCCAAGATGCCCTGGAGTAGGGATGCCTACAGCTAGCAAACCGTGAAAGTCTGGCCAATAAATCGGAAGTGACCTGCACGGGCCGGCTAGCAAACCAGTTGAACTGTGAGATGGGGGTGGACGCGATGACATGACAAGATTGAGAAATGAAATGTGTGGTGTTGCACATGTGAACATGAATGTGGCATTATAAGAGTTGCTTACTGGCATTGAATATATAGCCATAGAATGTTGTATTTGAATTGTGGTTTGTGCTCATCCTAGTATGCTTGATGTTTTTATGCTGGAAGTGTCCTAGGAATCGAGTGTTAGATGGATCAATTGGTTTATAAATTAGTCATTTCTCTTGTTGAGCATTAGCTCACTCCTGTTGTTTTTACAAATCCTTAGTCATGCCTCCTATTCCCGTGTCTCCTATCTCTCGTTATGGCGTGCCCGTAGACTTCGTGGGCAAATTTGCATGAGTTTGCAGATCCGGCCTTCCCTTCTGTGGTATTCGTGAGATACACCGCTCCACTTTGGGTGGACATAGGTTCATCGGATGGCAATGTACCATATCGTTTTGTCTCGATACATGTTCTAGTGGGTGGACGACTTGTGGGGCTGATCCCATATCCGGACGACAGTAGTAGCGATGAGGGAGGTGACGGAGAGGAGTAGTTGCTAGTGGATGGTGTAGTACGTATGGGGGAAATGACTTTCGAATGCCATAGTCATAACTTTTTGGCTTAGACTATGAGGTCGGGTGATGGTTGTCATGCGCCGAACCTGGCATGCACACAACGTCCTGCTTAGGTCGATAATAGTGCGACGTCCTAGGAACTTGTCGCCGACCCAGAGGAACACTAACGATCATGCACCAGTGAAAACAAAATCAAACATCCCAAACAACAATTCAATTACACAGGATAGTAGGGAACTCGCATGAACACATAACAACAAACATGTTCATACACTTGGCATACTTACAATATTTATTTACACAACCTTACACTAGGCTACTAATATCAAACCACGTTCATAAAAAAGGGGCGGTGGTTGGGTAACCTAACTTCTCTATACCAAAAGAGGGTTCCTCAAAACACAGGCCACTACACCGATCATTCGTCCTCACGAGACCTCGGCGGCGTCTCAGGTTCAGCCATGTCATCGTCCTCCACGGGCTCCTCCTTCGGCTCGGACTCCTTAGGCTCTGACTTGGGATTAGGTTCCATGGGTTTCGGCTTAGGGATAGGGTCTTCAAGAGTAGATGACTTCACCATTCCGAGCAAAAGTCTCCGAGGGATCCCAATCCATAGCGTCCGCACCACCGTGGTGGGGACCTTCAAAGCCATGAATTGGGCCAATGATCTCCGCCGCCACCCGGTAATACTAGGCTAGGAAATGATGGGGCCTCCAGAACTCTAAGCCCTCATATACTCATATTGTAGTAAAATGCCTAATGTACACCATATCTACGCCCACTGAATACTCGGTCTCCACATGATCCGTATGCATGGGGACCCCAAAACGTTGAGGTAGCAGAGTCATGGTCGGGGGTCTGAAATGGTTCACAATCAACTATGAGAACGAGTCCCAATAAGCAAAGAACCTAAGCTCTGCATAGGCTAGCATGTACTTCCGGATAAGTCTGAGCACAAGATTCAAACTATCAACATGCTGTGACAAACACAGACATCCCTGCCTCATCTCGGAACATGCACAAGTTCTGCATGTTAGTCAAATCGCAATAATGTAGCATTAACTCAAGGACACGTATAATTCCGGATATGACTTACACATGCACATGTACCAACAATAATCTGAACATGATCATATCTCAATCTCGATACACTGCATACACCAATGCACAACACACACTCGCGTTTCCATTTAGATTATTCACGACCCACATAACACGCATTAGGCCTGTGACACAATCTGCGTAAAATGCATTAGGCTGGAGGTCTTCTAGCTTAATTGGGTATCGTCCCACGTAACATGCCTCAAGACAGGTTAAATCCCTGCGTAAAGACGCATCAGGGCTTAAGTGATCACATGCACACTCTGTCACATAATTTATTATCTTTTTCCCGAGTAAAGACCCATTGGGGCACTTATGTGATCACACACGCCACATGACCCATTCGATTCCATGTCATTCACGCGCTCGAACATCACTCGAATGTACTAATCACTGGCAATACAAATCAGTTTACACGCCCACCAAATCAGCCATGGTTCCACCAATTAAAGCTATGTACACACATTCACAATCAGTCACTCCCTCATGTGCAACAACCACAACAAAAGGTTCTCGAGAGAGAACCCAAATTTGCATAGAATCGGGTTTAAAATTGGCAATTGCACAGTAATCGAAATTCTTTTGAAATAAATAGTAATTCAACTCCAAAAATTTTAAATTTTGGATATGTTATTGAAAACATCTTGATAAACATTTTTCATGAGGACACGAAATCCAATTTTGGCTGCAAATAGCTCTTTTTATCACCCAAAGTCAGATTGAAAATTAGCCCACCAGGGCAGACCGTTTGGCCTTAGAAATCCATTTCAATAAGTACCCAAAATCTCTTTGGAAAACCTTGAAATTTTTATATGTGATAGAAACAAGTGTCATTGACAACTTTTACAAGGAAGTTTGCTGAAAAGAGGTCTGGAAAATTTTATAAAAATTCAGAAAAATAAGTCGGTCGGGTGAATAGTAAATCCGGCAAAATGGTGATGGTTTGAAAATGGACTTCCGAATACCCCAAAAAGGTCTCCAAAAATTTTCGATTTAATATATGACATACTTCAAGATGTTAGGGTCAAATTCCATGAAGAATACTTCCTCAAATTCGGTTCACATTGATCTCCACAAAAATAGTAAAACATAGACACATAGTAGCAACGAATCTGAGAATCAACCAACATGAACCATTCAGCAATTCAAGCTCATCTAACCAGTAAACCAACTATCTACAGCCATGAATTAGCCCCTAACATGTCAATTAGTAACCCCTTAGCCTAGTCAAGGGTTAATAAGCCACTTACTAGGAGCCTAAGCTTGAGACAAGCAAGATTAGCCCAGCAAGCAGTTGCTGTTCCAGTGGCCGGACGGGAAGGATGGCGGCGGCAGCTCTGGTCATGGCGGTCCATGGCTGAGGAGAGCACAAGCTGGTGGTCACAGTGAGGGATGGTGTTGGCTTCGGTGGTGGCTGGTGAGGCCAAAAAAGGGCAAAGAAATAGAGGGAAAAAGTGGTGGTGGTGTTGCAGCAGGATCGGTGGTTGGTGGCTGTTCCGGCGGCTTCATGGCGGCTTTTAGGAGTTACATGTATTGACTCATGGCCGATTCGATATTGGGCCACATCTAAGTTTACTCTAGACGTGGCGACCTCGGTTGTCATGTAGTTGTGATGGTCAATCACTAGTTCCAATCGACACGATCGTTTGGATTAGGTTTAGGATTGTTCGAAATTCATACAATGGTCAAGCGGATTCACCCACGATCCAATTATACAACATTCGCGAATCGTTCCATAACCATCCTTGGATTGGTCTATAATGATCCAAAATATCTCATTGTCAATCCTTATGGTCGAAGTGTCGATCACGGCCAAGTTCTTATGTTCACGTACTTAATTCTTGGTTAGCCATTCCCTAATGGTTAGTTTTCTTAAGAGTGATCAATTCCGAGTGAGATTTGACTAAAGTGCATCGAAGATACAATCATTTCATAAATCCCGAAATATGAGTCGAATTTCAGAATGTCACAATGGTGGTTAGTGATGGCCGTAGGGCGTCACATAGTGGTGGTTAGGGAGTAATGCATCTTTTTTATTCTCCTAGACTTAGTTCCGTTTGTTGATATCGTTCGATCACCCAATGTATGTAAATAAGACTACTAAAATGGATAGGTGATGTTCCCCTTCAATTAGAAATAATGTGTTTGTTTGTACCTAGTTCATGTTATAAATGCTTGTAAATAATCATTATCTTTCGCTTGCGTAGGAAGCTAAAGGATTGCCTTAGTAAGTGGTATATACTAGGATGTCACATTAAGTTATGATAATACACAAAATGAAAAAGAGGATACTAAGATCGAGTACGATGAGCAATAAATCGATAAGAGCTGGCGAAAGAGGATCAAAAGCCAGGGCTATAGGTGGTGGTGGGATGTCCGTTGGTGGAGAGGCGTGACCCCAAACTAGGCAGGGACCACGTGTATAGACCTAAAGAGGAGTTGATGTAGGTGTCCTAAATTGGATGAAGCGTCAGTAGAAGGAATAGGCAGTGGCTCCAGCTGAAAAGCAATAGGAGATACAATTGAAGTTAACGGCAATGACTGATAAGGTATGAAAGGTGGCAGAAGATCTATCGCTAATGATGCCTGAGAAGAAATATTGCCTAAATCTATCTGATCCTACAAAAAAATCACATAATCAGAAATCTACTCCTGACGAAGAGTATGACTATAATAGACATAGCCCTTTTGAGTATGTGAGTAATCAACGATACACATTTTTCGGCACAAGATGATGATTTGTCCAATCAAGGAGATAAATAATGGACGAAACAGACACACCAAAAAATATGAGGACGAACAAACCACAAAGGACAATCAAGATGAAAAAGAGCATAACAGACAATTGCCTTCAATATGGAGGATAGAAAATGATTAATAAAAGGGAAAATATCACAAAAAATCTCAAACTATGTCACTTGTGATAAATTTACTCTGAACTTTTTTTTGTGACACGAAAAATCCTAAATTATGCTACTTGTGATAAATTTACCTCGAATTTTATTTTGTGATATGAAAAATCTCAAACTATGCTACTTGTTGCATATTTATTCCACAATACTTTGGCCCATGGGTATTTTTATCTTTTATCTTTTTTTTTCTTCTCTCTCTTCCTCCGCCATGGCTGGCAGAGGGAAGTCGGTGAGGGCTGCCTTTGCCGGCGTCGGGCAAGGGTTGCCCTCGCCTGCCCAGGCATCAAGCAAGGGTCGCCCTCGCCTAGGTGGGCAAAGGTCGCCTTCGCCTGGGTGGGTGAGGGCAGCCTCGCCCGACGCTAGCAAAGGCCGCCCTCTCTCGTGGCCCTCGCCTGACGCCGGTGAGGGTGGCCCTCGCCGAATTCGACAAAGGTGGCCCTCGCCCTAGGCGAGGGCGACTCTCGCTGGCGTCGGGCGAGGGCGACCCTAGCCGGCGTCTGTCGAGGGACGCCCTCGCCCGATGCTGGATCTGGCGAGGGCAATTTCGCTCGACTTAGGTGAGGGTTGCCCTCACCAGATTTGGCAAGGGCGACCCTTGCCGGCATCGGGGGAGGGCTGCCCTCGCCAAATGCCGGCGAGGGTTGCCCTCGTCGGCTTCCCTCCGCCGTTGCTGGCGGAGGTAAGAGAGAAGAAAAAAAATAGAAAAAGGAAAAAGAAAAATACCCATGGGCCAAAGTGTTGTAGAGTAAATATATCACAAGTGACATAGTTTGAGGTTTTTCGTATCACAAAAAAAAGTACAAAATAAATTTATCACAAGTGACGTAGTTTGAGATTTTTCGTGTCATAAAATAAAGTTCAAGCCAAATTTATTACAAGTGATATAGTTTGGAGTTTTTGGTGATATATTCCCTTAATAAAATAACATGATATAAAATAGCATGGTTCTAGAATGACTTGGGCATATGGGTGTGGAGAAGTAGACAACAAGCAACATCCAACAAATGATGATTCTTTCATTCAGCAACCCATTTTGTTGTAGAGGCAAGAAATGGAATAAGAGTAGAAGAAGAAAAATATTCACTAGCATTGTTTGTATGCAAGCACTTAACATGAAAGTCATATTGAGTATGAACTTTATTATAAAAATAGCGAAAAGAATGAAAATTTAAATACAATCTTTTATTAAATGTAACCAAGTTTTACGACTACAATCATCAATAAAAGTGATAAAATAGCGAAAAGCAAATGAAAACTCTCGACTAGGATTGTAAACATCTGAGTGGACTAACTCGAATGGTCGAGATGCACGACTCAAAACACAAGGGGAACAAGACACACGATGGTGCTTACCCAAATGACATATTCTAAAGTCAAATTGAAGATTAGAACTAGACATAAAAGGAAAATGTTTGAGTATGTTTACTGAGGGGTGATCGAGGCGACAATGTAATCGATAAGAGTCTTCCACAGCTTTCTTTTGAACGGTAGCTGGTGTAATAATAATCTCAGGATCCATAAGGTACAATCCACCAGCCTCACACCCACCACCTATTTGGCGTCTAGTCTTCCAATCCTGAAAAACACATGAAGAGAAAGAAAACATAATATTATAGTCAAGATCACGAGTAATAGAATTGACAGATAATAGATTATGAGGGAAGCGTGGAATACAGTAAACAATTGGTAAGGACATAAGAACTCAATGATACACAACCTGAACTTGTCACCTTGGACTGAGAACCATCTGCCAAAGTGATTGAAGTGGATGGAACGGACGAGATAGATCTCCAGTCATGTGATGAGTGGTACGCGAATCAATAATCCAAGGACGAGGAGTAGCTATAGTGGACAAGAGACATGTAAGATCATTGTGCTGTGCCAAAGTAGCAATGGGACTCAAAGGAACACCAATCAGTTGTGCCATAATCAGCTCATCATATTATGCACGAGTTAAATTCACCAAACTTTATCCGGAAAGAGATCTAGATGAAAGAAACCATGGCTTAGTATCAATAGAAGCATGTAGACCCCGTAGCTCAGGATGGAGGTCATAACGATAATTAATAGTATGCCGTGTAAGCTAACAATGAGTATAAAAAGCAACCTCCACGAGCTCCTTTAGAACCACTATTACCACTGCCACGAGGGGCACCTTGACCATAAACACCTCAGCCATGACCACAGTTAAAACTATCTGAGTTCCAATTTCCATGATCACAAGCTCCTTGACCACCACAAGCCACCATAGGACTATCTTTTGATATGGCCGAAGTTTTGGGACTAGAAGTGTAACTAGTAGCTCGATAGTACACTTCTTCTATAGAAGGTAGAGAGCCAAGAGAAGTAATATGTTATCGATGAGCACTATAATATGGACCAAGATCTCAGAGGAAGAGGACGATCACCATGTTTGCTTCTTGCTACCACATCTGAGTAATCGTAGTAGCCGGTGGAAAGTAGGATTCGATACGCTAATACAAAGTTGAAAAATGAGCATAATACTTTGCTAACTTGGCATCACCAATTTTAGCTTCAAATAAAGTCTCCCACATATCGCAAACTCAACTCACATTATTTTGTCTGGAATATAGTAAAGCACATTTTGTCTACACCTCATGGTCTGTCACACAATCCGTGAAAAGATGGCGAATGGATTCAGGCATACTTCCCCATAAAAGAGTACGCAATGCAGCATCAGTGACCTTTCATTCTTATTGATTAGTTGAATCTGCAAGTGGTTCTTCTTCAAGCCATATGGACTGGCTATTAGCATAAATAAAAGTAGAAAGAGTCATTGACTAAGTAAGATAATTAGTACTATCCAACTTAACCAAAGTAGTGTGTAAGCCTGTCATACCATGAGTATCACTATGGTAGGTACCAAAAGATCCTGAACTAGGAGTAACATTAGGGGGAATCACATTGGAAACAATATACAGAGAGTTTGGTAGATCAGTAGAAATATCCACTAATCAAGAATAAAACACCATAATACCACAACACCACCGAGAGCACTTGAGGGTAAGATTCAAAGAAACTTTTGCCTTTCAAACTTACTTTTAGTTAACTATCTGAAACCTAGTCAACTAGTCGGGAACCACAACGACAACACCACAAACATATACAAATCTCACCCACACCACCACAACTTTGTGATCTAATTATCACATCACCACAAACAACTCAACACCAATCAAAACACACCGTCCGGATGAAGCGAGGGCATTAACGCCAATGGAATAGCACGAGACATTAGTGTTTTAGGGGTATTGACGTAAATGGAACACCAGCTTTGTTATCTGTTGAGAAAAATCCCTAATTAGTTTTGAAGAATGACAAAACAATTTTTTACTGACCAGAATTACATTTAAGTTATTTGATGCAAGTAAATGCTGAGTCATCAGACTTAGTCGATAAAAGGACTATGTCATCAAACTCAAAATTACTTGTTAAATTCAATAAGTGTTATTTTTGGCAAGTTTATGCGGGATAATCAAATTGATATCCTAAGATATTCTAATTGGCAATCACAAAATCGTTCCTTGACACAAAGAGCTACACTTATGGAAACCTTGATTTGATTGTACGAGCGATCAATTCACCTAGAGATAATGATTTTTCTTCTAACAGCTATGCATTTTCTTTTAGAAAGTTTTCTCTAATAGTTTGATTTGGAGATCAATCCTCTAAAAATTATCCAATAGATAGATTGGAAATGGAGGAGTATAAAATGAGTGCAAACGTCGTACAAAGAGGAAACCAGAATCAAGAATTTCAAAGTCTAAATAGAGCTTCGATCTTATACACTTGTGATTACTGTATTCCACGTTGTGACTTTAGAAAGAAAATTACTCGAGTAAAGAGTATACGTGATAGTGCAATCTATCATCTGAGAAGTACTGCTCTTGTAATCTCTTGATGATTCAATAGTGAAACACAGCCAACAGGCTGCTGTCGTGGAAAGTAGATATAGGCTTGATAAAGCTGAACCACTATAAAGATTTGTATGCAGTATTCTCTATTCCTAAACTTTTATTTATTATTATTGACATTATACAGCATACACATCTATCAAACAATTTCGTTAGAATATCATCTTAGTCATCAGACGGAATCATTTGTTGACAACTTATATACAAGTTTGTCATACGCATCCATCAGATATTGATCATATGAGTTATTGACCTTAACTATACTTATTCCGCACGTTTAAATCGTACAATTTTATAAAATCACATATTCACCCCCTTTAGATGATAGCACTAGCCGTAATAATTGGTATCAGAGCCTAGTGCTCATTTTTCTTTGAAGTATTATTTACTTATGAGCTAATGATTCTTGATGGCTAGTAATGCTGAGTCAGGTCATAACAACGACCACCTTATTTCAATGGAACTGACTACAGTGTCCGGGAAAATAAGATGATGACATTCATCTTGGGAATAGATCAGGACATATGGGACATCATTGAACATGGAATCATTTCAACCGAAACAAAATCCCCAGAAACTTCAAAAGGGCAAAATGAGATGCCTTCTATTGAAGGAGTTAGAGAGCAAATCAGACCTCAAGTTCTACCACTCTCGCCCAAAGAAATTTCGAAAGAATCCATCTCGATGCAAAGATCAGAACAGTTCTAGCAAGTGTTGAATACAAATGAATTGCAAATCTCAAAACTGCAAAAGAAATTTAGGATCGTCTCAAGCTTGTTCATGAAGGAACGGAAAGAGTCAAGAAGACAAATCTCAACATTCTTCTTGGGCAATATGAGTCCTTCACTTAGAAACCAAATGAAACAATTTCTTAGATGCAGAGCAGATTCACTGAGATCGTAAATGGACTTGAATTCCAAAACAATCCCATATCAGAACCTATGAAAGTGAACAAGTTGCTGAGAGCTCTTTCAAAAGAGTGGAACAACATCAAAGTTTCTATTCGAGAAACTTAGGGGATCAGATCACTCACAGTGGATGAACTTATCGAAACTCTTCAATCCTATGAAACTGAAAAGTTCTTAGAAACAGAAGAACACAAAGGTAAAAAATCCATAGATTTAAAAACTAACATTGATTCTGATGACACAGATTCAGATGAAGACGAGGATGAAGATGAAGAGTTGGCTGAAATGGTCAAGAAACTGAGAAAGATGGCAAAGAGGGTGAAGATGAATAAGTCAAAGAAGCAATTCAAGAATTCTGAGCCATCAAAAGCCAAGAAGCTAAACCTTCAGAAGAAATCAAGTGTTGAAGATGAAGAAAACAAGGACGTGATATGTTTTCACTGTAAAAAGAACAGACACATAAAGCCCAAATGTCCTCTTCTCAAAAAGAATAAAGGAAAGTATGAATGATATAATAAGGCTTTCACAATTGAAATATAGATTGATTCAGAGGATGATGAAAGTGAACAAGAGTTTGCCAATATTTGTTTGATGGCAAAATCAGACTCAGAATCAAGTTTTGATGAAGAAGATGAGGTAAGTAATTCAAATATTCCTGAAGTAGTTGCAAATTATATTAATGAGTTAGTCTATGTTAATAAAATTACCTTAAAAAAGATTTCTATATTGAAGAAGGAGATTGTGTCTCTAAGAAGTGTGACTCAAAACAAGGAAATTGATGAGTCAATTGAATGTTTAAAAAAGTAAAACAATCTTTTAAAATAGCAAGATATTTCGCAAAAGAGTTTAATCTTATCAAGAAGAATAAAGATTTTCTTGAAAAGGAAAATGATTCTTTGAAAATGGAAATTTTTTATCTGAAAAATATATCTAAGGAAAGTTTTGATCGCATCTCTAATGAAAAAGAACTTTTGAAAAATGAAATTTCTAATATAATCAAGAAATTCTCAATGGGTTTGAAAAATCTTCAACATATTTTGTCAATTCAAGTTTCTTATTATAATAAATCAGGTCTGGATTTTGAGAAAAATATTGAATTGAAAAATGCTTTTCCCAATGTCAAAGAAAGACTAAAGAAAAGACCCCCCAAATTTGTGTATCAAAATCACTTTCAAAAGCAATTTGTGAAATTCAATGGTCAAACTTCCTATAAGTGCTCAAATTGCGGTGATTCAAATCATTTTAAGAGTGATTGTCCTAAAGTGTGGAGACCTCTTTATAGAGACATTTTGAGAATGATTAATCCTAACCAAAATGGACCTAAGAAAATATGGGTACCAAAGAAAAAGTGAGTTACTTATCTTTTGCATGTACCAAAGAAAAGAAAGAACAAGTGGTACCTTGACAATGGTTGCTCAAGATACATGATCGGAGATCCTCTGAAATTCATCCATTTAGAAAGAATTAAAGGAGGACGTGTATCTTTTGGAGGCAACAACAAATGAAAAATAGTTGGTAAGGGAACTGTCAGAATCGAAAATCTCATCATCAATGAAGTCTCACTAGTTGAAAGTTTGAATTTCAATTTAATTAACATTAGTCAATTATGTGATATTGGTTACAGAATCACTTTCCAAGAAGACAAATGCTTTGGGATAAGTAAGGACAACAAGCAATCATTCACGGGTCAAAGGCATGGAAATATCTACCTACTAGACACGAAGTCTAACGACTTGCAATGTCTCGTTTCCATAAAAGAAAAATCTTATCAATGGCATAGGAAGCTCGGACACCTTATTGTCAAGTTAATTTCCAAAATAGCTTCAAAGAAACTTGTCAAAGGATTGCCAGAACGAAAATTCAAAAGCATTGAGCTTTGTTCAGCTTGCTCTAAAGGTAGACATGTAAGAACTTCATTCAAATCAATAAACTATGTCAACACTAATCGAGCTTTGCAGTTGCTTCATATGGATATTTTTGGACCTACTCAAACTCTAAGTCTTGAAAGTAAGAAATATTATTTAGTTATTATAGACGATTATTCAATATTTACTTGGGTGTTCTTTTAGGCTCATAAAAGTGATACATTTGAATATTTTTCATAATTTGCCAAAAAGGTACAAAATGAAAAGGGTTACACCATTTTGAGCATTAAATCTGATCATGAAAGAGAATTTGAAAGTCAAAATTTTTCTAATTTCTGTGATGAAAATGGTATTCGAAATACTTTTTCCTCACCTTATACTCCTAAACAAAATAGAGTAGTTGAAAGAAAGAATAGAACTTTGCAAGAAATGGCTAGAACTCTTCTATTTGAAAACAAAACTCCAGCACATTTTTGGGCTAAAGCTTTATCAACAGCTTATTATATTTCAAATAGAATTTTTCTAAGATAGATTCTTGAAAAGACCCCTTATGAACTGTTCAAAGGTAAAATTCCTAATGTCTTGTATTTTCAGATATTTGGATGTAAATGTTTTATTCTAAAAAATCCTAATGATCGTGTTGGTAAGTTTGATAAAAAGTCAGATGAACGAATCTTTCTTGGATACTCAACAATAAGCAAGGCTTATAGAGTATATAATAAAAATACTCAAACAGTGGAAGAATCATTAAATGTCAAGTTTGAAGACTCAATTCAGACTCAACAAGATGATTCTGACACTGAAAATCAAGCATTTGAAGAATCTGACATAGCATCTGATGAATTGATGGCAAGTGAAAAAGATCAGAATCAAAGATGTGATGAAGCTCAGGAATTATTAAACCAATAAGACAATGAAGACTCATCAAATCTCAATGATGAAAACAATGAAAGATTCAACAGAAACTGGAAGTAAAAATCTAGTCATCCTAAAGACCTCATCATTGGAAATTTAGATGAAGGAATCAAAATCAGAGTAAAGGCAAAAGAAGTTATAAATACGCTGGCTTTCATTTATGAAGTTGAACCAAAGAATGTCGAAGATGCCTTGAAAGATGAAAGTTGGATTGAAGCCATACAAGATGAACTTTTACAATTCTAGATCAATCAAGTATGGAAACTCGTTCCTAGACCCAAAAATCATTCAGTTATTGGAACAAAATGGGTATTTCGAAATAAACTGGATGATCAAGGAAAAGTCGTCAGAAATAAAGCAAGACTTGTGGCCAAAGGATATTCACAAGAGGAAGGAATAGATTACGATGAAACGTTTGCTCCGGTGGCTAGGTTAGCAGCAATAAGAATTTTACTGGGTTATACTTGTTTATGTGATTTTAAATTGTTTCAAATGGATATCAAAAGCGCATTCTTGAATGGCTACATAAAAAAAGAAGTATATGTAGAACAACCTCTAGGTTTTGAAGATCCTCACAAGCTTGATCAGGTATGTACTCTTAAAAAAACACTATACGATCTCAAACAAGCACTACGTGCTTGGTACGAAAGATTGAGTAGCTTTCTGGAACAAAATGAATTCACAAAAGGTAATGTAGACACTACCCTATTCATCAAAAGAAAAGGTAAAGATATTTTAATTGTTCAAAACTATGTAGATGATATTATTTTTGGTTCTACAGATAAAAAACTATGTCAGAATTTTTTTAAAATGATGCAAAGTGAATTCGAAATGAGCATGATGGATGAATTAACTTTCTTCCTTGGATTACAAGTTAAACAAACAAAAAATGGCACCTTTCTTTGTCAAGAAAAGTATGCAAGGGAAATTACCAAAAAGTTTGGTTTGCTAAATTGCAAAAAGATAGAAACTCCAATGTCATATTTCATTAAACTAGATAAGGATGAAAAAGGAAAATCAGTAGATAAAAAATTATATAGAAGCATGATTGGCTCGCTTTTATATTTAACTGCTTCAAGACCAGATATTATGTTCAGTGTTTGTTTGTGTGCAAGATTTCAGTCAGAGCTAAAGGAATCTCATCTTACTACAGTCAAACGAATTATTAAATATGTTGGGCACCAATCCTACACTTGGGTTATGGTATCTAAAGGGATCAAATTTTACTCTCATTGAATATTCTTATGCTGATTATGTTGATTGCAAGATAGACAGGAAGAGCACTTCAGGAACGTGTCAATTGTTAGGACACATGATTGTTTCATGGTATTCAAAGAAGCAACAAAATGTAGCTCTTTCAACGGCAAAAGTAGAATATGTCTCACTTGGTAGTTGTCGTGCTCAAATCCTTTGGATAAAACAACAATTGAGAGACTTCAACGTCAAAGACTCAACTGTGGAGATTAAGTGTGACAATACCAGTGCCATTAATCTGACCAAAAATCCTATTCTGCATTTAAGAGCTAAGCATATTGATATTAAAAATCATTTTATCCGTGATCATGTTTTAAAAGGAGATGTTAATGTTCAATTTATAGACACTAAACTGCAATTTGCTGACATTTTTACAAAACCACTAGAAAAGAAAAATTTTGAGCTTATTAGAGACAAACTAAATATTATTAATCAAAACTTTTCACTCACCCCCGAGTACTGTTCATTGCAGATGCCCAAATTCTCTCTCATTTCTGGTTCTCGAGTTACTATTCACCTGGTTGAATCTTTTGTGATTCTGGGTGTTTTGCTTGTCCAATTCTCCTGAAAATTGGAGGCTAGGGTTGCAAGGTGCTCCTCCCAAACATCCTCTTTGGATTCTTCGTTTGGTGCTCTCTCTGGGCGTGTTGAGCAGATCTGGGTTGCTCGTTTGATGATACTATACAGCCGACTGGATTTGTTGCGCTTCTGGTGTTCTGCTGGTTCATTTTGTTGAGAAAAACTCCTACTAATTTTGAAGTTGACAAAACCTTCTGTTATTATTGTAAAATCTGATATTTACTCTGAACCTTTTTATTCCAGGAATATATATATGTTCTGAAAGCTCAGAAGGAAATTATTTAGACTTTACAAGCTGGAAAAATAAGTTCATTAAAGACCCACAGAATCTAAGTTCTGAGATTCAGACGCAGAAATTATTCAGACGGAGAATTTTTTCAGAAGCAGAATTCAGAACGAAACAAAAACAGCTAGTGATCTGGCATAGATTTCACTGAAGGAAACTTTTGATTAGTTCAATCTTAATCAAATTGATTGACAATCAAATATTACGACAAGAATGCATTACAATGGATAAAACTCTACTTTTGGAAATCAAGATTCTGATTGTATGGGTGACCAGAATCAATGGGATTCAGAATTTGTCATCCAACGGCTACTCAATCCTTATTATATAAATCTGTCCAAGGTGAAGATTGGAAGATGATCCTCTGAAAGCTGTCCAAACGGCTAGTTTGGGAGTAGAGGAGTATTTAAGGAGATCAACGAGCAGCAAAAGGATACAACAGATTCAAGAATCAACAAGTCCAAAGTCTGAGTATACTCCAATTATTTTTCTTGTTGTTCTGAGCCAAAATACTAAGATCTTGAGGGTTACTTTGTAAGAGTGACTGTGTGAGATAGAGAGTCCTATCATACACAAAAGTGATATCACTCAAAATCTGTAAATTCCTCTTGATTACATAGTGAAATCCAGCCAGTAGGCTGTAAGCGTGGGAGAGTGGACGTAGGCTTGCTATAAGCCGAACCACTATAAATTTGTGTGCAGATTCTCTATCCCTTATCTCTTACTTTACTTTCTGCACATCATAAGCTTCATCTATATAATCTGTCTTGAATCTGAACTTTATTCAGACTCTTCTGTAATTTATATTATTTTCGCATAAATATATTAAAATTATTTTAAGTCACCTATTCACCCCCCTCTAGGTGATTCTTGCTAATCACATCAATTGGTATCAGAGCAGGTTGCTCGTTTATTGAAGTGTTTTACTTCTGAGCTAACGATCTACATGGCTAGCTTTGGTGCTCCAGGGCTTATTAAAGGGCAGAGCAATAACAAGCCACCATATTTCGATGGCAAGGAATACAGCGTTTGGAAGAATAAGATGAAGGCATTCATAAAGTCAATTGATCATTCGCAATGGGATGTCATTATCAAAGGAGTCAAACCAAAATCTTCTGATTCAAAAGAAAAGGCAGACGAAAGCAAATAAGCAGATCCTCCTTTATCTCCAACTGAGATTTCTAAAAGAGAAACTCTAGATTCTAAAGCAATTTATTCTCTTTATTGTGCTTTATCTCCTATTGAATATAAAAAGATTGCTGCCTGTGAATCTGCTAAAGAAATCTGGGATACTCTCTACATTACTTATGAAGGAACAGATCGAGCCAAAGAAACTCAAATTAATCTTCTGCTTGGTCAATATGAATCCTTCAAACTGAAGTCTGAAGAATCAATTGTTGATATGTATGATAGGTTTACTGACATAGTAAACGGTCTTGCATATCAAGGACAACCAGTCCCAGATGCATTGAAAGTCAACAAACTACTGAGAGGTCTAACAAAGGAATGGGATAACATCAAAACATCTCTTCGTGAGATATAAAGGATCAAGCCTCTATCAGTGAATGAGTTAATTGGAACTCTTCAATCATATAAGACTGAGAAACGAAATGAGGAGAACGAAACCAGAGGTAATAAGTCAATTGCTTTGAAAACTAACATTGATTCTGATGCAGATTCTGAAGATGAAGATGTTGATGATGAAGAATTAGATCTCTTCATAAAAAAGTACAAGAGAATGAAAATCAGAGGAAGAAACCTCAAAGGAAAAAGCCTTTTGAAAATAAGAGGCCTATCGATGAAAGAGAGAGATCAAAGGAGGTGATATGCTTTCACTGTAGGAAACGTGGACATATCAAGCCTAACTGTCCACTTCTGAGAAAGAAAACCAAATTTGAGAAAGCAAAGAAGGCCTTAAAGGCAGAAATCTGGAGTGACACAGAGTGCGAAGATAGTGATGAAGATATCTCAAATTTCTGTCTAATGGCAAAGTCAGATTCAGATTCAGATTCAGATTCTGATCCTAAATTGGAAATCGAGGTAAAACCTTCTGAAATGACTACTGAAGTATCAAATTACATTGATGATTTATGCTTTGAATTTAAGATTGCTCTTAAAAGAATCTCTTCTTTGAAAAAGGAAAATTCTTCTCTGAGACAACAGGATGTTTTACAAAAAGAAAAGATTGATTTCCTTCAAAAAGAATTTTATCAAATTAAGGAAAATCGAGATTTACTTTCCAAAGAAAATGTTGTTTTGAAAAATGAAGTTTCAGAAATTACTTTCAAATTTTCAAAAGGTTCAGAAACCTTGAAGCATATCCTTTCCATTCAAATTCCTTACTATAACAAATCTGGTTTAGGGTTTGTAAAGGAAAGTGACAGCTTGATTGATTTTCCAAAAGTCAAGGAGAGATTAAAACAAAGACCTCCTCGACAAGCTTATAAAAATCATTTTAAAAGAAATTTTGTAAAACCTGTTGGGCGAAGTGCTCTTAAATGCACAAACTGTGGAGATCCAAAATATTTTGAGAATGAATGTCCTAAGGTCTGGAGACCTATTCGAAGAGATTTTGTTAAGACAGCCTACACTAATGCTCAAGGACCCAAACAAATTTGGGTACTAAAGAAAACTTGAAAGGTTGTGATCTTTGCAGGTTACCACAAAAAGAAAAAGAAAGTAGTACCTAGACAGTGGATGCTCAAGACATATGACAGGAGATCCAAGTATATTTGTTGATTTACACAGTCTAAATGGTGGAAAAGTTTCCTTTGGGGGAAATACCAAAGAAAAAATAGTTGGCAAAGGAACAATTGAAATTGGAGGACTTACAATCAATGATGTGTCATTGGTAAAAGGACTCAACTACAACCTGATAAGCATAAGCCAACTTTGTGATACAAGTTTCAGAATAAACTTTCAAGAAAACACATGTTCAGGAACAAGCAAAGACTCTTCTTAAACATTCACAGGAAGAAGACATGGCAATATCTATCTTCTTGATGTGAATACTAATTCTACTCATTGTCTGATCTCAATCAAAGAAGATGAAGATCTATGGCACAGAAGGTTGGGACATATCAGTTTGAAACAAATCTCGAAGATTTCAAATAAGAAACTGATTCGAGGCTTGCCAGATCTGAAATACAGAAAAACAGAATTATGCAATGCATGCACCCTAGGAAAGCAAGTAAGGAGCTCTTTTAAAACTATACATCATGTTTCCACTAATCGTGCTCTGTAGCTTCTTCATATGGATCTGTTCGGACCAACCAGAACACAAAGTATTGGTGGTAAGAAGTATTGTTTAGTAATTGTTGATGATTTTACAAGATTTACTTGGGTGTTCTTTCTTGCTCATAAAAATGAGGCATTTTCATACTTTTCAAAATTTGCAAAAAGAGTTCAGAATGAAAAGGGCTATACTATTTCCAGCATTAAAACAGATCATGGGGGAGAATTTGAAAATCAAAGTTTTTCAAACTTTTGTGAGGAAAATGGCTTTCAACATAATTTTTCAACTCCATATACGCCAGAACAAAATGGTGTCGTGGAAAGGAAAAATCGTTCTTTGCAAGAAATGGCAAGAACACTGTTGATTGAAAGCAGGATTCCTTTTCATTTCTGGGCAGATGCAATCTCTACATCATGTTATATCATAAACAGAGTCTTTCTCAGACCTATTCTTGAGAAAACCCCCTATGAGCTTTACAAAAGCAGAAAACCTAGCATATCATATTTTCGTGTGTTTGGTTGTAAGTGCTTTATTCTAAAAAATCCAAATGACCGCACTGAAAAGTTTGATGAGAAAGCAGATGAAGGATTCTTCCTTGGATATTCAACCACAAGCAAAGCATACAGAGTCTTCAACAAGAATTCTCAGACTCTGGAAGAATCAATGAATGTGAGGTTTGAAGAAAATGTTCAGACTCACAAAGATGAATCTGAATTATCTTCCAACTTTCAAGAGTTAACGAAGACTCATCAAGAATCTCCAAAAATTGAAGAATCCTCAAGAGAAAAAGAAAAGGACATTATCCAGACTCAACCGAAAAATTCAGAGTCTGTACATATTCAGAAGGAAAGATTTGATAAAAACTGGAAACATAAATCCAGTCATCCGAAGAACCTCATCATTGGAGAAATAGAAGATGGTATCAAGACTAGATCTAAACAAAAGGAGAACATTAGCAACTTGGCATTAATATCAGAAATAGAACCAAAAGAGGTTGAAGAAGCCTTATCAGATGAAAGCTGGATAGAAGTTATGCAGGAGAAACTTCAGCAGTTCAGAATCAATGAAGTATGGGAACTTGTGCCACGACCCAAAAACCATCCGGTAATTGGAACAAAATGGGTGTTCAGAAACAAACTGGATGACAAAGAGAAAGTAACAAGAAACAAAGCAAGACTAGTTGCGAAAGGCTATTCTCAAGAAGAAGGCATAGACTATGATGAAACATATGCACCGGTTGCAAGGTTAGAAGCCATTCGACTATTATTAGCTTATGCTTGTTCCCATAACTTTAAATTGTTTCAGATGGACGTGAAAAGTGCCTTCCTGAATGGATTTATTAAAGAGAAAGTATATGTGGATCAACCACCTGGTTTCGAGGAACCAAGGAAAGGTGATTATGTCTACAGACTCAAAAAGGCCCTTTACGGTCTGAAACAGGCACCCAGAGCCTGGTACGAAAGGTTAAGTAACTTCCTTCTGCAAAATGAATTCACCAAAGGTAAGGTTGACACAACTTTGTTCATTAAGAAAAAGGGTAAGGACTTTCTACTTGTTCAAATTTATGTTGATGATATAATCTTTGGATCTTCTAATGAATTGCTTTGCAAGGAATTCTCCAAGAATATGCAGAACGAGTTCGAGATGAGCTTGATGGGAAAACTAACATTTTTTCTTGGCTTACAAGTGAAACAAACCAAAGATGGTACTTTCATTTGCCAAGAGAAATATGCTAAGGAGATTATCAAGAAATTTAGAATGCAAAATGGTAAGAAAACAGACACTCCAATGTCCCACACATCCAAATTGGACAAGGATGAACACGGTAAAAAGGTGGACCAGAAGGTATACAGAAGCATGATAGGTTCTTTATTATATCTTACTGCATCTAGACCTGACATACTTTTTAGTGTCTGCATGTGCGCAAGATTTCAATCAGACCCAAAAGAGTCGCATCTTTCTGCAGTAAAAAGGATAATCAAATATGTTGGAACTTATCCAATGCTAGGTCTTTGGTATGCAAAAGACTCAATTTTTACTCTCACTGGTTATTCAGATGCTGATTTAGCTGGTTGTAAAGTGGACAGGAAAAGTACCACAGGGACTTATCAATTGCTTGGAGATATGTTGGTGTCTTGGTACTCAAAAAAACAAAATACAGTTGCTCTTTCTACAGCAGAAGCAGAATATGTAACATTGGGAAGTTGCTGTGCACAGATTCTGTGGATGAAGCAGCAGTTGAGAGATTTTGCTGTTGAAGAATCAAGTGTTGCAATCAAATGTGACAACACAAGCGCTATTAATCTGTCCAAAAATCCTATTCTTCATTCACGTGCAAAGCATATAGAAATCAAGCATCATTTCATTAGAGATCATGTTCAAAATAGCGATGTGAATATTCAATTCATTGATTCTAAGAATCAATTAGCTGATATATTCACCAAACCTCTTGACAAATCTTCATTTGAGTATATTAGAAACAAACTATGCATTACTTATCCATTCTACTGAAGTGTTTAACAGAGATGAATCTTCAGACTAAAGGGTTCTCGGTCTGAACATTTTTCAGACTCTCAACAAAGGTACGTACATAGTTTAAAGTTTGGCGGGAATATTTCTGGCAAGATATTCTCACATTTGTTATATTTGGAAGCAAATCAGGTACGTATCCTAATTTATATGATTACTTATGCTTAAAATATTTTCATAATTTTGTCATGATCCTTTGTGCTTCCAAAAATATATCTCATTCCTACGTATCCGGGTTTATTCTCACTTTCTAAAAATAACCTTTTATTTCTTAAACCTGTCCTTTTCGTTTATAAACCTGTCCTTCTCTTTTGAAAACCCTATCAGTACGTTTTCTTCTTCCTCAAAACCTTCCGATATACAGAGACTCTCCTCGTCTTCCCTCTACAAAGATCGAAACTTTCTGCTCATGGAGTGATCAAAATGCCGTTCAAAAGAAGATCCTCACGTATTCTGAACCAAGACTCTAAATCCACCGCATCGGTGGAATTTATGGAGATTTCAGATACAGAATCTGAACATCATGAAGAATCTGCCGAAGCGACACCTCCTCGTCAGTCGTCGCCTCCAAAAGCTTCTGGTAAAACTGATTTCCGTTTCAAAAGCATAAAGCATGTCTGGAATGCTTATCTGAAGTTGAAGAGAAACAACGGCTCTGCATCTACTTTACGTGACTGTCTGAGGGATAATGGGTTCTCTTCTGAGGAACATCTAACGCAAAACTACTCTAAAGTTTGCATTGATTCTGACAATGTTCCCATTAGTACTACACCAAAAGTATCCTCTTCCAAAAAGGGCAAAAAAAAGTCGGTGAATCATCAGCACTATCTGATCGCGTTAGCCCTAAAACTCCCAGTTCAACCAAATTTGTTATACCTGATGATGATGCTCGTCTGTTTGAATTCTTTGAAATGAAAGTAGGTATAGCATCTGGTGTGCCAGGAATAGGTGGCTTATTCAGAAGCTCTGAACATAATACCTGTTACAAGTTGTTGCTGGCTCGAGGGATTATGAACCACAGGACTGTGGATTTTGACTATTTAGAGAGGGTTGGAATTTCAGTAAAACACCTATTTCAAAAGCTAGGCATTTATGAATTTTGCCTTCAATCTGCAAATGTCTATGCTGAACTAACTGCCTACTTCTATTCAAATATCTCTATTTTGTCTCCCAACTGGATCCAATTCACTGTTGGTGACAAAAAATTCGACTTAAAGGCGGAAGTATTGGCAAAGATTATTGGAGCACGATACTACAAGTTTACTCCTTTGGCTGTGAATCTTGAAGATGCTTCAAAGATTGCTTCTGAAAATTCCAACCTTACTCTTGGATCAAACCGACATCTCTCTTATTCTGACTTATCCAGAAGATCAGTGATTCTGCACAAGATCATTATAAACTGCTTGAGGCCCAAGGCAGCTTCTAAAACTGACCTATCCAAATCAGAAATAAAGCTCATCTGGGCTATCTTGAAAGGTTAACCTTTTTCTCTCCCTTATATCATCATCTTTCACATGTACAGAACATTACACAAAGACAAGGGACAACTACCATATGGTGCTTTAATCTCTCGTATTTTCATGTTTCTACAAATATCAATTCCTGATGAGTTGCACCAGAATATTGTTCCCTGTATGTTTTGTTGGAGAAAGAATGATCTCCAAAATGAAACAGTTTGATGATGTGAAGAAAAGAATCAAAGGAAAAGATGCTCTTCAGTTTGAAGCGAGATCTACTGAAAAGTCGAGTATTAAGAAGACAGGACAGAGAAAAGGAGCAAGTTCAGCAAGCAAGAAGTCAGATTCTCCTATTCCACTAAAGGTGTATAGCAAGAAAAGAAAAATTCTTCTGCATGATGAAAATGATGAAGCAGAAGCAGAACACTTTGATACAGGTCATACTGATGCTCCAGAACATGTCTCTGAACCATTCCCAAAGGTTTCGGAACCAACTCCTACAGAACATGTTTCTGAAGATCCAGCACCTGTTCAGGGGGAGAATCCAGAAGCAGCAACCATGGGGTTCGATCAGTTTGAACCAGCTAATTTCCAAGGACAGCCTTCTAAAAATCAGAACATCCTCTTTATTCTACTCGAAATTAAGAATCATCAAGCTGCACTAGAACAGGACATGAAGACTCTAAAGAAAATTGTTGAGGAAAACTACGACACTCAACGACTTCAAGCAGCAGCAGATAAAGCAGAACTTGAGAAAGCCATTACCCTGTGCTCATCCAACATGGATAAGGCTGTAGGGCAGTGCAGTTCGAAGATTGAGGAAGCTGTTTTGATATTGGAAAATTTTCAACTGATTCGTACTCCGTCAAAACAATAGCCTGTTTTCACAAATATTCTCTCTCAAAGTCTTCTTTATTTTCATTTTTGGTCTGTAACTTAACTAACACTTTTTGTTAGACTATTTGTTTATTCAATATAAATGCTTCATACTATCTATTATTTACTTTTTGCTGATGACAAAAAGGGGGAGAATTTATTTGATGCAGATCATATGCAGGCTATCTACAAAGAAAGTAAAGACACAGATATCAACAGAGTTTGCTCTCTCAAATTTCAATCTGTGATCCATGTGCTATATATATATGCTTATTTACTTCAAAATTAATTTCACATTGATTCAATCTGCAGGAAAGTTTTGTCACCATCAAAAAGGGGGAGATTGTTGAGGAAAACTCCTACTAATTTTGAAGTTGACAAAACCTTCTGTTATTATTGTAAAATCTGATATTTACTCTAAACCTTTTTATTCCAGGAATATATATATGTTCTGGAAGCTCAGAAGGAAATTATTCAGACTTTACACGTTGGAAAAATAAGTTCATTAAAGACCCACAGAATCTAAATTCTGAGATTCAGACGCAGAAATTATTCAGAAGCAGAATTCAGAACGAAACAAAAATAGCTAGTGATCTGGCATAGATTTCACTGAAGGAAACTTTTGATTAGTTCAATCTTAATCAAATTAATTGACAATCAAATATTATGACAAGAATGCATTACAATGGATAAAACTCTACTTTTGGAAATCAAGATTCTGATTGTATGGGCGACCAGAATCAACGGGATTCAGAATTTGTCATCCAACGGCTACTCAATCCTTATTATACAAATCTGTCCAAGGTGAAGATTGGAAGATGATCCTCTGAAAGCTGTCCAAACGGCTAGTTTGGGAGTAGAGGAATATTTAAGGAGATCAACGAGCAGCAAAAGGATACAACAGATTCAAGAATCAACAAGTCCAAAGTCTGAGTATACTCCAATCATTTTTCTTGTTGTTCTAAGCCAAAATACTAAGATCTTGAGGGTTACTTTGTAAGAGTGACTGTGTGAGATGGAGAGTCCTATCATACACAAAAGTGATATCACTCAAAATCTGTAAATTCCTCTTGATTACATAGTGAAATTCAGCCAGTAGGCTGTAAGTGTGGGAGAGTGGACGTAGGCTTGCTATAAGCCGAACCGCTATAAATTTATATGCAGATTCTCTATCCCTTATCTCTTACTTTACTTTCTGCACATCATAAGCTTCATCTATATAATCTGTCTTGAATCTGAACTTTATTCAGACTCTTCTGTGATTTATATTATTTCCGCATAAATATATTAAAATTATTTTAAGTCACCTATTCACCCCCCTCTAGATGATTCCTGCTAGTCACATCACATTTCCTCTGGAAATTGAAGGATAGTGTCACCAGGTTTTCCCCTTAAACATACTCCTTTGATCCATCGTGCGGTGCTCTCTTTTGGCTGGATGATCAGATTTGGGTTTTCACAATTTTTGCTGCTGTTGGTACTGTTCCTTGCCATTGTCTGCGGCATATGGATTACGATTGGAAATCTTAGCCTCTTTATCCCTTGTGGTTCCTCCCTTTGGTTGTGTTCTGGCTATTGGGTCCCTATTTTTGATATGGCTACTTTGGATTAACGTAATCCATGGTTGAGCATGATAAGTCCCGTTCGGTGCTTCCTCTGTTGAAGCCACTTGGTGCCTTGAACAAAGCTAAACAAGCTAAGCAAGATAAGCTAGTGAAGGAATCCCTTGGGAATGCCTCTACTGACAAGGCTGGCCCTTCCAAAGCCAACCCATGACCCATTACCCCTGTACAAGTCATAACACATAATAGCGCACCTTCTTTTATAGACGTGGTGAATCCTGCTGAATTGGACCCGTAATCCCACTGAAATGCTTCTCGTGGACAAAGCCTGCAAAGACAATCGTCCACCCTGCCTCATAATGATTCTGTTCAGCCTAGACAGAGCTATAGCTGTGGGCCAACAGCTGGGAAAAAACCCATTCGGGAATCGGTTCTAAACTCAGAACAGCGCTCTTGGGTGATTGTAGTTAAATCAGCTGAGAAAGGGTTCTCTCTATCATACATCCCCCCCACAGTTGTTAATGGGAGACCAAGTGTACACATTTCGGAAGATATTCTTCATAAAGCTGACCCAAAATGGAGTGAATGCATAGTGGGCTATTACGTTGGTAAGAAATTGCCATTCAAACTGATTGAATCTATAGTAAAAATGTTCGGGGACCTCATCTCTGATGTTCTAGCAACTGTTGAAGGCTTCTACTTTTTCCACATTCCAGATGACTCCTTTCGGTGGAAGATATTGGATGGGGGGCCAATCACCATCCTTTGGGTGTCCATGATATTGTAGCAATAGCACCCGGCTTTCAAGTTGCAGAAAATCCAGCACACATCTCTCCCCGTCTGGGTTAAATTGAGGGCCATTCCTCTTGCTCTTTGGTCTGCCCCGGGAATAAGTGCTCTTGCTAGTGCTCTTGGCAAACCACTCCACGTTGATATGCAAACTAAGCAGATGCGAATGATATCATATGCTAGGGTATGCATCGAAATCAAAGCCTCATAGCCCATGTTAGAGTCTATTGAAGTCTTTCTCAATAATGAAGCCTGGTCTGTCAAAGTCGAATATGAATGGCGACCTCTGACTTGTGCGAAGTGTGGCACTTTCGGCTACAATTATGCTCCTCTGATAGCCTTGTCGATTCCTGTTTGCAAGGACCCTAGTACAGAGGGCGCTACTGATGACTCTCCTATCCCTTCGGGTGACAAATGGGAAGTAGTCCAGAAATGTCATTCTGTGTTGCATCAGGATAATCTGGCCAAGTTGCCTTCCCACCCCACTCGACTTAATCATTCTACAGATGATTTGGGTGACCAGACTTTACCTGCTCCTGCTATCTCTCCTTTCGCTTCTTGGTCTTCATCTGACGAAGATGATAGTGAGGACAACAAAACCAACAGCATTGGTAGCTCTTCCGAGGAAGGCTTCCCTGTCCCACCTTCTAATCGTCCACGAGATATGGAGCACTATAAGGATGAGATCTCGGAGCTAGTCTGTTTACTTGCCATTCGAGACCCTTCCCCTGATCCGTTAGTGATCCCCAATAAGGTTAGCTCCTCTCTAGCAGCCAAGTTTGCCAACCCTAAAGCTAGGAAAAAGGGTGGCAAGAAAAAACGGTAATCGCTCTTCCGTTATGTGTTCATGTTTTTTGGAATATGGAATATTAAGGGCCTTAATAACGCCCTCAAGAAAGCTGAAATTAGATGTTTTGTTAGATCAAATAACCTCTCTTGTATAGGGATTCTCGAGACCAAGATCAATCAGTCCCTTTTTGAATCTACCTTTTTCGTGCTGCTGCCGGGTTGGGATTGATCTTCAAACTACGAATTCTCCCTTTCGGGTAGAATATGGGTGGGGTAGAATATGGGTAGGCTAGAATCCGCAAGAAGTACAAATGCAGGTTTTGTCCATGTCTTCCCAGGCCATTCATGGTCAGATTAATTTGCAAGCCTTGAATAAGACTTGCTTTATATCGATTATATATGGAGAACACACTTTTGTGAATCGCCGATCCCTTTGGGTTGATCTGATCCATTCCAGCTTTATTTTTGCATCTCACACTTTTGTGAACACCCTTGGCTGGTTGCTGGAGATTTTAACGCCATCTATCATCCTTATGATAGAATCGGAAGCTCAAACTCTTGGATTTCGGTTTTTAATGAACTTGGGAATTGCCTTGTCCAAGCCGGCCTTGATGACCTCAGGTTTGTCGGTCATCGTTTTACTTGATCGAACTTTGCTTCTGTTAGTCACAAACAAAGGAAAATTGATAGGGTCCTTATTAATGAACAATGGAGTAGTGACTTCTCCTTCTTCGAGGCTTCATTTCTTGCTCTTGGAATTTCTGATCATACTCCTATGATTGTTTGAGTTATGCCTCACCAATCGTCAAAAAAACCGTTCAAGTTCTTCAACTTTTAGATGACACACCCATCCTTTGAGAGTATTGTTACCCAGGTTTGGGACTCGACCATCTTGGGTTTTCCTATGTTTGTGTTATGCAGGAAACTCAAAATGTTGAAAGCGATGCTTAAACTTCTCAATTGGGATTCTTTCTCCGGTATTTCGACTCGCACTGCCCAAGCCAGGTTAGCTCTTACCTCTACATAAGATCTTCTTGTTACTGACCCTTCTAATATGGCCCTGGCACGACTAGAAAGGGAATAATCCTGAGTGTTCTCGGCTCTTCGTCTTCAGGAAGAATGCTTCTTCAAGTAGAAATCCAGGATTAGATGGTTGATGTCACGCCCCGCACCCTATGAAGCGCGAGCATCTTGTCACTGGTCGAATTTGTTGCGACGTCCCAGGACGCGTCGCCGACCCAACGCCCAACAATCAGAGATCATTATATAAGCGGAAGAAACGTATATAAATATATATATATATATATATACATATATATACATCCAAACATTAAACAAGAAAACCAAGGATAGCACAACAACAACACCAATAGGATTAAAAACATACTCTTGCATTACTACAAAAATATATACAATATCCATTTACAAGAAAAATAACAAGAAACTAAACTAAGCAACGGCCACTAAACAAAAAGGGGCAGTGGCCCAGAAGGGTTAGTCAACAAACTAAGACTGGGTTCGAATCAAAAAGTTACAGCTTGTCCTATTCGGAGCTGAGGCTACCCTAGAGGACGCAGTCCTGGTCGGAACCAGAAGACTCGGAGGATGAAGAGCTATCAGGCAGCTCTTCCTCGGAATCTAATGAGTCCAACTCTGACTCAGCCTCTGCGACATCCTCATTCGCGTCCATAGGCTCCATGTCGTCCTCCAGCTCTATATCTTGCTCCATAGGTGCAGGTTCTTCCTCCTCGTCCATCGGCTTTAGATCGTCTGCCTCGTACTCTACGGGTACACCATCCGAACTCGCACTCTCCTCAGATGAAGTGGCGGTATCCACTATACCTCCATCGGGACACTGGGGATCAATCTCACCCTTCCCATTAAATGGGATATCACAAGTCCGGAGAGGCCCAGTCTCTTCTCCATTAAACATTCTATAACACCATGTAACATACTCGTGATACTAACTCCCTAACATCTACCCATACTAAGGTATAGTATCTAATGTACATATTCCCGTTCCCTACGGGATGTATGGACATCGTCTTCTTGATAAAATGGGGAATCCTGAATCGCATTGGTGCCTCTACCATATTAGGGTCGGGGGTCTAAAAAGATGGGTTTTAACAACTATGAGACGAATCTCAGTAAGTAAAAACCCCTAAACCTAAACTAGACTAACATGCACCTCCTGACAGGCAATAAATCACACAATACAAATACTACAAACAAATGACCTAGGCCCTCGGGCCCAGATCGAGCATACAATTGACCCCACAGGTTAGGCATTTATAATAATATTCACAGCACATACGCGACACACTGGTCATACGTACGCCAAACGAATGTTCATGCTCATTAGTGCGTGTTTCACATACAATTAGCGAATACGCACAATAGTCAACATACTTCGGTACATATTTTCATGCTCATGATTTGGCTCAAACGATGCACTCTGGCACACGGCTCATTTTCTTCAATTAGAGCATGACTCGTAGGTCACAATTGATAAATCGACCCGAAGGTCCACAACACTCCGTGGCCCACGCCGAAGCGTATCCGGCCCGGTGTCTCTAGCCCGCATCAAAATGCATCAAGCGCAATACCGATCTCCTTACGAACCAAAACCTGTGTAAAACGCCTCAGGCTGACCGTCTTCCGGTAGAACCGGACATCGTCCCGCGTAAAACGCATCAGGGCTTATTGTGACCACACGTGCACATAGTCAATTTTTATCTGAACCCTGCGTAAAACGCATCAGGACAATTAGGTGATCAAATGTTCTCATCAGACACGTGCATTCTCAACATTCATGGTTCAAGCCCAAATTCAATGTACAAAATGCACAACTATGCATAATGGGTACTCAATTTCAACCACGAGCACACAAGTCAATATGGCCACGACATGCTCAATAGGTGCCATAATATGCTCACTAGCCATGAGATGCCACGATTATGCCATAACATATTCAATTCGTACCTCATCAGCATGTCCAATAATTCAATTGATGTACCACTCGGAACGGCACCAAATTCACATAATTAATGAGACATAAAGCCACACATTCGAGGCCCAACTTTCAATCTCATTCTCGGTCATTAAATATACACGTGTCATCACCCAATTGAACACAATCAAGGCCCAATTAGTTATTGAATCATTCAATTTAAGCACACATAACCATGATCCAATCAAATCTCAACTTAGCCAAATTAATCAAATTCGGATCTAATGGGGACAGCCACAAAACAGCCAACATTAGCGCACTAACCCACCTCCTAATTAACTTATTAACCCCCAAATATTCCATATAATCAGCCACTAATCATTGGACCTTGATTAAGCTTAATTCTAATTTAATTAACCCCATAAAATCACATAATCCTATCTAGAAATGTCATCTTGGCCTAATTAGGGATTAGGAGTTAATTACTCACACCAACTAAGCTCCAAACGGAACAAAACCAGCGGGGAACGAGCGGCCAATCGCAGGTGTGTGGCGGAATCGGCGGTGGCGTTCTGGTGGCGTCTACGGCGGCGGCGCTCGGACGGCGGCGGTCTCGACGGTGGTGGCTGATCCAGTGGTCCTTTGGCCTAAACGAGAGAGAGAAAGGGACGGTGAGGGAGATGGGACGGTCAGGTGAGGGTGGTGATGAGCGGCGGCGGCCGGACGGTGGCATCGCGGCGAGCGGTGGTGGCACCTTCACCAGCGGACGGCGATCCGACAGAAGAGAAGGCGAGGGAGAGAGAGATTTCGGGAGAGAGGGAGAGGAGAGAGAGTTGGCCGGGTGAGTGAGGGAGGAATGAGGGAAAAACAAACACATTAATGGGTCAAAAGGTTTGACCAACATTTCCCTAATTCCACTTTTGCCCCTCAATACTTGGTTCACACTAATCCACATCCAAAAAGCTAGGGGCAAATTAGTCCAACTAAAATGACATTATTGGGTTGATACAACATAAATAAATCCTTAATTTAATCCTCAAATATCATCCAAAATTGGGAATACCCCATATTTAGCCTAGGGGCAAAATGGTCATTTTCCGATTTTGGGCCGAAATTCCATTTTTCAACCGTACTAACCCCAAATACATGTGGCCACACTAAAATGACGTCGTCCTTGCAAAATAGTCGCTCACGACCCTGAAATCCGACGTTCAAGTCCAGATCTAATTCCGTGATCAAAATTGCTCAATTTAAAATTTTAGGATCTCTCACTAATGGGCGGCTGTTTAGGGTTTACGCGTATCGATCTAGGGTTACTCGAGTCGTGACAGCCTCAATTACCGGGAGAATGTGAGGAATTACTCGAGTCGTGACAGCCTCGATTACCGGGAGAATGTGAGGAATTATCACTAGTTCCGGAGGTCGCGATCATTCGGTTTAAGTTCGGGATTTGTTCGCCATGCGCACTCTCGATCATACGGAATCACCCGCGATTCGATCGTGCGTCATTGGCCAAATCAAATCCGTCACCCTCCTAAGATCGGCCCACATTGGCTCAAAATATTTCCTCGTCGTTTTTCGGATTCGGTGCACAACTCACGATCGCGTTCCTGGTTCACGTACCGTTTCCTAATTAGCCATTCCCTACCGGTTAGTATCCTGAGAGAGCTCAATTTCGGGCGAGACTTACTAAAATTAAATGAGAAATAATATCAATATTATTGATCTCGGAAATGAGTTAAAATTCGGAACGTTACAGTTGATTGAAGGGGACAGCAACACTAAATATTTCCATCACTTTGTCAATAAGAGACATCTTCAAAATCGTATATTATCAAACTCTGACAATGCTGGTGCTATCATTCGGGAACCGGCCCTCATTCAGCAACATATAGTCTCTTATTTTGAGACCCTTCTTGTTGTTGACACTACTACCATTTGCCCGGATGTCTCGACCATTCGTCCGATGCTCTAACATGTGTTGGATGATAACCAGAACCTTCTTTTATCCCAGCAGGCAACAGATATTGAGATCAAGAATTCCATATTTTCCCTACCCAAAGGAAAGGCCTCGGGTCCTGATGGCTTCAATGTGGATTTCTTCAAATCTAACTGGGATATTGTAGGCCCCTCTGTTATCTCCGCAGTCAGGGATTTCCTTCGGTCTGGGTCATTGCTAAGAGAACTAAACTCTACAATCCTCACACTTGTGCCGAAATCTCCTAATGCCTCATCTATGAAAGATTTTCGGCCCATAACGTGTTGTAACACAATCTACAAATGGATATCCAAGATATTGGCAAACAGAATCTCTTCAGTCCTACCTTCTCTAATCAGTCACTCTCAGAACGCCTTTGTCAAGAAGAGAAGGATTACTGATAACATCATACTGGCCCAAGAATTATTTGCAGGCTTTCACCATCAACCTTACCTATCGAAATATGCTATCAAGGTAGATTTTCGTAAGGCTTATGATACCCTTGATTGGGCTTTTTTGGAATTACTCCTCCAGGCATTTTGTTTCCCTCCACATATGGTCAAGATGATTATGACTTGTGTCACTACGCCAAAATTCTCTGTAGCTATTAATGGAGAGATGCATGGTTATTTTGCTAGTGGCCAAGGCATCTGTCAAGGGGATCCCCTCTCTCCATATCTATTTACCCTTGTAATGGAAGTGTTCTCGGGCATCCTTGATGCTCAAACTCGGACTGCTCCCTTTAAATTTTTCTAGAGATGCAAGGCCACTAGACTTAGCCATCTCTTCTTTGCTGACGGTGTCCTTTTTTTTGAGGCAAACATGGCCTCTGTCACTCTTTTGAAGGACGGCTTGGGTACATTTTCCAATTGGACCGGCCTCAAGCCAAATGAAAGCAAAAGCGAGATTTTCTTATCGGGTGGATCGGAGGAACTTCATAACCAGATTCTCAATTGCTTTGGATTCGCTCAAGGTACGCTGCCATTTAGATACCTTGGCATTCCTGTTATTGCCTTTAGACTTTTTAAGGTTGATTGTTGCTACTTAGTGAACACAATAATGGCTAAAGCCCGTTCTTGGTCTCAACGTTTCCTATTGTTTGCTGGACGCTTACAACTTATCAAGTCAGTACTCCATGCTACCTAGGTTTATTGGGCAAATGTCTTCACTCTTCCTAAGTTTGTCCTATCAAAGATCGAGATGGTTCTTTGGCAATTCCTATGGAAAGGACCAGACATGGGCACGGGTGGGGCGAAGGTTCCTTGGAATATCGTGTGCCTCCCTAAAGTAGAAAAGGGATTAGGAATTAGAAGACTCGCAGACTGTAACACAGCATTCATGCTCAAACGTATATGGATACTCTTCACTGATAAAGAGTCTCTTTGGTGTAAGTGGATCCATTCCAACTTTCTGAAGAACATAAATTTCTGGGTTTCCTCTAAGCCGACATTCCGTTCGTGGACATGGAAGAAAATACTAGATGTTCGCCACGACTTTCAACTAAACTTCAAATGGAAAAATGGGAACGGTGCCTCCATTTCTTTTTGGTATGACTTATGGAATTCCAATGGGCCCCTTTATAAGTTGTTCTCTAATAGGGACATTTATAGATCTGAAATTCCGAGAGGTGCTTCCGTCAAAGATTTTTTCTCTTCTGTTTGGCAACAGTCCCACGTGCTAGACACTTTCCGCTCCTGGTCGGCGATTTTCCTTTGTTGGTGGAGAGTAATGATCAGCTTACTTGGCAAGGTGCTCCCTCGGGTATTTTCTCCACTTCCTCAACTTGGGACTTTATCCGGATTAGAGGCCCCCAAGTCGCTTGGCATTCGTTCGTTTGGGACCACCATATAGCGCCTAGACATGCTTTCTTGCTTTGGATTATTTCTCTCAAGAGGCTTCCCACCCAGGCTTTATTGTTAAGCTACCGCAGGATCTCCAAAGGGGCTTGTGCTTTCTGCCGTAGTGGCCTGGACTCTATTGACCACCTCTTCTTCGGCCGTGGTATCACTCGCTTCCTTGCTCTCTTTTGGGCGTCTAATTGCAACCTCTCTTGGCGCAATGGCACTTGTCAAGATAATTTTCGATGGGCAGCTCGGTTCACTACCGGCTACTCCTTCCACCATCGTATATCTCGATTTTCCTTTGCAGCCCTATGCCATCTCATATGGACAGAAAGGAATCACATCCTTTTTAGGAATCGGTCCCTTTTTTTGCCTGCTATCCGTACTCACCTTTCTAAAGCCGTAAGGGACAAAGGGCTTTCCCTTAGAACTATGGAAGACAATCCCCGGAATAGAAGATTACAAGTCAAATGGGGTATCTCGGCGTCCATCTTTTTCTGATCCTTGTATAGCTGTGTTTTTTCCTTTCCTTCTTATGCTAGCTGATTGTCTCAACCTTGCCTTTTAGTGCGCACTTGTTGCTCCTCTTTTAGTCGTAACACCTTTGCACTTGTCGAGACATCTTTTGTCTCCTCAGGTATGAGGTTTTTGTGTTCGGCTTCACTCTTGTATTTTGTGCGTTGAAAAGTTATACCACTTACCTTACAAAAAAAAACTAAATATTATTAATCCACTTCATTGAGTTGTGCAGTATAAACTCACATTGCATCTAATGACTTATTTGATAAAGCACATATTTAAAGTGTCTAGTTTTGGCACGCAACTCATCTTATAAAAGGTATATATATCTCATATATTTTGTATGATATGTTTGTTTGAAATAAGTTGTCTTAATTGATACCGTTTGGAAATTAAAATCCCAAATTTTTCGGAATATAATTTCTGAAATTTTCCTTAACTGTCAATTGACAGTTTCCAAAAAGAGTTTTGTAAAAATCGATATATTGCAATTTTTGGTTCAAACTCTTTTTCTTCTTTTCTATCGCTATCACTCTCTTCGAACACACAATCTAATCTCCAAAACCCTAAAGTTCTCCGAACACACGATTTACTCTAAAGATCTCATCTTTCTCTTTCGAAACCCAAAAATTTCTTCAATGGCTCCTAAATTGACCACTGAATCAAAGAAAGGAATCAAGGGCTCCAGAAGATCCAACCGTGTTGCGGGAATGTTCACCAGGGTAGAAAAAGATGGAGAACCAGAGAATGTCGATATTTCTGACATGGGCTCTAACAAGAAGTCATCTGAAGATAATAAATCTCAAAGAATCCCTGTCCATGAACGTGATCGTTTTGTTATGGCAAGACAACTGATAAAAACCATCAAAGTATTTCGAGAAAATCGGAGTGATCAGAGTACTGTAAATGCGATGTGTAAGACATTAGGTTTTCTATCTGAACAAAAAGTTGTGGAGGAATATGAAAGGGGTATGAGGATTGGAAGAACACCTGTTGTCGAAAAGGGCATAATTCTTAACGAAACATCTAATATTAAGGAAACCCCTATGACAGAGAAGAAAAAGATTTCTTGAAAAGGAAAAGAGAAAGTAGGGGAAAAGTCGAATGTTAGTGGAGATTCCTCGACTGGCTCCTCATCAGACTCATCTTCTGGCACAAATTCGGGGTCAATTCACTGCTCATACGGGGGTATATACTCTAGTTCTTCTTCAGGCTCAGCAGGCTCATCCTCAGGTTCTGCCTCGGATTCTTCCTCTTCTGGTTCTTCTTCTGGGTTCGCCTCAAGATCCACAACCATTGGATCGTATCCTGCCTGCGATTCTTTAGGCTTCGATTTGTGCTCAGCCTCCGAGGACTCAGGTGCTATAGGCGCCGACTGTAGTCCAGATTGCGCCAGACTAGTCTCCAAACTAGTCATCTCGCCGTTGGAAGGAGGTATAGCTGACGGGTCCCAGTCCCCAACTCTATTGAAGGGGATATCAAATCCACGGACGGGACCAAACTCGTCTATCCCGTCTCAAAAGAACCACGCCGTATAGGTATGGGGCCGCTAGGGGGTAGTCCTATGTCTACCCAAACGATCATCGTGTGCTTAACTCAGGTCATGTTCTCATCTATATGATACTCTACAATACTATGGTCAGTGTGCATTGGTACTCCAAAACGCTCAGGCAGCGGTGGTGGCGGATTCATTGCTCAGGCCAGGGCTCCGAAATTTTTTGTTGAAATAACCATGAGAATACATATCAGCAAACACACACCCTAAACCCCACCTAGGCTATCACATACCTCCAAACAACCACGATAAACAATCACACTTAGCTATTACACCGCAAACACACAATGAATACTTACCTGGACCTTTCCAGCGTGCAACCTACACGTTAGTCACAATAGCACTTTTCCACTCACATGCATGTTTTAATTACATTCATGCATTTGTTCCAATCTTATCATATCTTTTCCATCCCACTCACTAGTGACCCGCGTAATGGTACCGCCTCAGGTTCACTGCGACCATCTCACATTGCCTCGCCAGTGACCCGTGTAATAGTACTGCCTTAAGCCCACTGCAACTAACTCATAACAACACTTCAAGGCCCGCCTAATAGTACTGCTTCAGGCCGTGTATCTTGCCCGCATAGTGATACCGCCTCAGGCTCAACACCCACCACCTACGACACAACCCGCGTAATGGTACCGCCTCAGGTTGGTCGTCCTCCGGTATTATCGAGCATCATCTCGCGTAGTGGTACCGCCTCAGGACGGACAAATATCCTCGCGTAAGCACACCTCAGGGATTTAGTGATCACACGAACATACTCGCGTACCATATATTTTATCTGTACCCCGCGTAAATACGCCTCAGGGCCTTTTAGTGATCACACGCATATTGCACGCCTCAAATCTCACACGTGCACATACTTAAGTATCAATCAATTGCACATTAGTGCACCCAATTTCATCACCACAACTTAGCCACATTACAAACACACAATCAACATACAATTTGCCATTTTTCCACATCCAAATTACGGCAAATCAATTCCAGCCCTTCACGATATTTTCACACAATTAATCGCCGAATCCAAATACCCAATTTACATACCGTACAACACATCACAGCACGCATTTCAGCCACTCACAGCCCGCTTTTGGCCTCTAATTGTCCACCGAAATCTCCCAAATTCATTCTGTAGGCCCGCTAATCAATTCCGCCCCTAAAACTATACTAATCCGCGTCTAATTAAACCCGATTCCACCTCAAATTTGTCCGTCGATACCCGAAGTCCTAAATAAAGTTTAGGGCACGACTTAACAAACTCTAGACTAACTCGGCTAGAGCGGAAAATGGGCGGCGGTCAACGGTGAACGGCGGCGAGCGGCTCGGCAGTGGCTTGGGCTGGACGGTGTGCGACAGCAACGGCGGCTTGGGCCAGTTCCTCATGGCCACGGGAGAGAGAGAGAGAGAGAGAGAGAGAGAGAGAGAGAGAGAGAGAGAGAGAGAGAGAGAGAGAGAGAGAGAGAGAGAGAGAGAGAGAGAGAGAGAGAGAGAGAGAGAGAGAGAGAGAGAGAGGGACGGCAGTGTGAGGGTGGTGGTAGTGTCACGGTTCGGTGGTGGAGCGGCGTGGCATGGCGGACGGGTGGCGGCAGGCGAGCGGCAGCGGCAAGGGAGAGGGTGGTTGGCAGTGAGGGGGAGAGAGAGATTGAGCTGAGAGAGAGTGAGAGAATGAGGAGAAAGAGCTGAATCTCTCTGTAAATACCATTTTTAGTAGCTTAAAGACAGACTAAAAATAGTTCGCTGGAATAGCATTCTTATTTCTCAAAATAAGCTTTGTCCAGAATTCAAATCATCTCGGAAAATTCCCAAATTTGTAAACGTTATAGAAAAGGACGTTCTTAACAACTTTTGTGGAGGAAACTTTTTCAAAATCGGCCCAGAAAAGCTTGTAGAAAATAAAGAATAGGTGAACATCACCGAAATTCCTATTCTGGGCAGTTTCACACTGTCCGAAAATCAGGCCATCATACCACTCATATCAACTCCAAAAATTCTGAAATTAAATTATGTAAAACCTCAGGATGTTTGGAGAAACTTTCAAGAAGAAAGTGTATGGAAATTCGGACCATAAAAGTCTCCCCAAAAATAACAAAATGAAGGGGTACAAAGGATCCAAAACTGGATTTTCCAAAAACAAGAGTAAAATATTTAGTTGCGATTGGAAAACCACCAAACTTAAACCATAGCCATTTCCCAGGGATTGAAATTGAGGATGTGACAATTCTTCCCCTCTAAAAGAATTTCGTCCTCGAAATTTAAAACATACCTGGGATTTAACTTACCTTTCCTTTCGAAGTGTGGCACACCCCTCATTAGTGACACCTTTAGAAAGACATAGTCACCTACCTGAAACTTAAGTGGTTTCTGGCACTTGTCAGCCTAACTCTTTTACCGACTTGTGCCATCCTAAGTTTTTCTCTACTTATCTGGACAGCATCTATGGTGAGTTGGACTAGCTCGGGACCCGTGACCTTCTTTTCCCAACCTCGTTCCAATAGACCGGAGTTCTGCAAGCTCGACCGTATAATACCTCGAATGGCGCCATCTTGATGCTTTACTGATAACCGTTATTACAGTTGGTTGCTACCTTCCTTTCTGAAGGTAGCCTTGTTTAGCTTTTTCGAAAAACGTCAAAAATTTTCTTGATGGAAAATCTTCTAGCTTTGGCTTCCCACGCTTCCGCTGCGCCACTCTGATTTACCTTTTTCCATCCTTAAATATTTCTTATGCTTGCTTGCTTGGATTTTTCGATACATTGAAACGTCGTACATAAATACTAGGATAAAACAGTACAAGTACAGTTCCGATCACCCGATTTATCAAGTCTCCGTAATAACATTCTTGGAGTTTTCCGCTTCCTCTTGAGTAATTGCATAAATCCTTCCTTGAGCTGGAGGACGATTATCATGCGGTGGAACTTCTTTTTGTTGCATCGCCTGTGGTTGTTGTGGCTGCTTCACTTGCTGTCGTTGCGGGCATTCCTTTATGCAGTGGCCTTATTGACCACAGCCGAAACATGCTCCCGTTTGTTTTGGACACAGAGCATTTCCATGAAACCTTCCGCAAGTATGGCAAGCATCGCCTGCAGTGGAAATTGGCTTCTTATTTTTGATCTTCTTGTTGGGAGTGGAGAAATGGTTTTTTCCCGACATCGGTCTCTTGTCATGATGCTGGTTGGATTGAGAAGTCGGATGATAGGGCTTTTCTTGGTTAGTCACCGTGGCAGCTCGTTCTAGGGACTCTTTCTCCACTAGCTGGGCCCGTTCATACAGTTCGTTGTAATCCTTGAGGTTCAGTGACACCAACTGTCTCCGGATGTCTGGTTTCAAATCGTCTCAGAATCTTTTTGCCCTTTCCACTGGTTCTTCAATAAATTTAAGGGCGTACCTCGACAGTTGAGCGAACCTTGCTTCGTACTGGTCCACCGTCATGTTGTTCTGCTGAAGTTGCAAAAATTCATTCATCTTTCGGTCACGAGCACATTCGGAAAAGTACTTTCTGTTGAATGCTTCAACGAAAGCATTCCGGTTGACAGTAGCATTTTTTGGGAACACGATTTCCTTGGTTGCTTTCCACCAATAGCTGGCATTACCTTGTAGTTGATAGGTTGCTAAGGTAACTTTTTCTTCCTCTGAATATCTCAAAAGCTCAAATGCCTTCTGGAGTTCATTGATCCAGGATTCTGCTTCTTCGGGATCTCCAGTTCCGATAAACTTCAGGGGTTGGAGCTTCAGGAATTGCTCGACCAATCCGTGCATCATACGACCACCATTTCTATTTCCATTTGCTGCTACATTCTTAGCATTAGGCATTTGTTGTTGGGCCTGCTGTCCCAATAGTTCCCCCACGGTCACTAGAGCCTGCAGAATTCCGTCTATTCGGGGGTCTTGATTTGACTTCCCCTTCAAGGTCGAGGTCACAATCGGGTTCCGAGCACTCATATTGATATTCTAAGGGGTCTTTTAGGTCAGTGGTCACAAACAAATATTAGTATACAACCTATTCAACCACAATCAATCATTCACATGCACAGGGGTGTTTCCTAGCTAACTACCCTAACTTCAGCGCACCTTATCACTCCAGGTCTTTATTTCTGCTTAGATTTCAGAATCATTCTCCCCCATTCAGTGCACAGTCCGGTTTCTTCCTTTCTTACCCATCATCCTAGAAACCTGTCAGGAGCCGCACTTTGTTCAGGTCTTTAACCTCGGCGACCACTCTCGCTAGAAGCCACACCTTGATCAGGCCTCATGCCCCGGCATCCACTTCATAGCCAAGAGCCGCTCTTTAATCAGGTTCTATCTCGGAGACCACTCATCGCCCTCATCGGATTGAGTCTTTTCAGGATTCCACAGCCTCTTCTTGGCTCAACACCAAACTTGCACTTACTGGAGGGGAACCTGCTCTAATACCAAATTAAACTGTGACGCTCCCATCTCGGGGTCATTAACGTGACGTCCCGTTCATTATTATCTTTCTTTAAACACAAGCAGAAGCATAACTCGGGACAATCACAATCAATATATAGTAGAAATAAGACAAACAGCATCATGAGCAAACCTTATGTTTACAATGCATACAAATATGTTTTAACAAGCCCTTCGGGCCATGACAAACAACACATATTTCATAGCTGACTATAAATAGCAAATCTTGACTTAGGTTATCCTATACCCACTACGGCTTCTTGCTCCTCGCTTCTTCACCTCCACCCCAGTCCCATCCGCCTGGCCATCTCACATCCCACTCGTGGCTTTATCTCGGAGTCGGCCCATCCTGAGGCACCAAGTCCATTAGGCCCTCATCGAGCATCACAAGCGTCATGATTTGACGATAGGTGCGGTCTTCTCTGACATCTATTACGGTGAGCACTTCGGCTCTCTGCTCCACGGGATTGCCAACGCGGGCTGGGGGAGATGCCATCCTACGAACCTCAAAAAGGGAAAACAACGGGAGATGAGTCGGGGAGACTCAACAAGTGAAAACACTAATATTAAGCGAGGATATATCAATTGCCGTTAACAAAAGTCGGCTCTTACCGCACCCGCATCGATGGCAGATCAATAGCAAAGTTCAAACAAGAGAACATCACGCATGGCCACATCATGCACACTTTACAAACCAAGGCTCGGTTCTATCTTAAAAGAACATCAAACATGAAACATGATCAAACCGAGAAATGAACCAAGTACGACCAACCAAACAACCGAAAAACGGTCCAAGCAAACCACGTCACAACGCATCTCAATATCCTCTCCCGATATTAGGGAATTCACTTACACAACAAGCCACTAGAACACGAAAGACTAGAAGAAGAAGTGATTGGTGGCTTGGCTTGAGCACGGAATAAGCTTGATTTCGGAAGAGACGGGGCCTCGGGAGAGACGCGGGTGTGATTTCGGGCTTTCTCCTTGCTTTCTCCTTGTTTGGCCGACCAAAACGAGGCCTACCAAGACCAAACGGTGGCTCTTGGATGGGAACGAGAAGAGACACGGGCCGGTTTGGGATTATTTTGGGCATGAGCTTCTTGGTCAAAGTGAGAAAAACAAGAATAAAGGAAGAAGAAGAAGATGTTGGTGTGAGATTGGAGAGGAGGGACTTCACGTGAGGCTTCTTCAACCATTTGGACTCCTTCAATTTATATCAAGTCAAGGCAAAAGAAAGACAAAGGGTCATTTTCAAGGGGGTTCGTAAAGTCTAAGTTATTTAATGCATGCCATCATGACAAGTCCCCAAAAGTCTACGGCTATTAAATGTTTAACTGGGGTAAACAGGGAGAATGCACATATTCATTTCTCATTCAAACTCATATAATATTCACAATTTACAAACCACCATATACATAAGTACACCGAACTATATACCATCGATAACTAAAACGATCGATGACCTGGGTATTCTATCATAAACCAAGGGTATGCTCCAAAAAGCCTAATCCTAACCCGTACTCTAGCCCCTACGCCCTCTGCTTGGTGTCCACTCTGAGTCAGACTCCTCGTCATCTGAATCTAAATTCCCCTGGGCGGTCTGCCCCTTCGAGGACTCAGGCTCGGCCTCAATCTCGATCGGGTTATTGATGTCACCAGATTCTGCTGGAGCCTCATCCCGTTCCTCCTTGACTGGCTCCTCATCAAACTCGTCTTCTGGCATAAATTCGGGGTCAATCCACTGCTCATACGGAGGTATATACTTCGGTTCTTCTTCAAGCTCAGTAGGCTCATCCTCAGGTTCTGCCTCAGGTTCTTCCTCTTCTAATTCTTCTTCCGGGATCGCCTCAAGATCCACATCCATTGGATCGTATCCTGCCTGCAATTCTTTAGGCTCTGATTCGTGTTTAGCCTTCAAGGGCTCAGGTGCTGCAGGCGCCGGCTGCAATCCAGTTTGCGCCAGACTAGTCTCCAAATTAGTCATCTCGCCGTCGGGAGGAGGTATAGTAGATGGGTCCCAGTCCCTAACTCCATCGAAGGGGACGTCAAATCCACAGACGGGACCAAATTCATCTATCCCGTCTCGAAAGAGCCATGCCATGTAGGTATGGGGCTGCCAGGGGTAGTCCTATGTCTACCCAAACGATCGTTGTGTGCTTAACCTGTAACATCTCGAATTTCGACCCATTTTCGGGATCAATAAAGTGAATATTGTTTCTCATTTCATTTTGGTAAGTTTTGCCTAGAATTGATCACTCTAGGGATACTAACCGAAAGGGAATGGCTAAATTAGGAAACAGTACGTGGACTAGGAACCCGATCGCGAATTGAGCACCGATTTCGAGAAACGACGAGTGTTGACACCTAAATTTTGGCACATCACTTAGTGTAATTTGCATAGAAAATTAGGGATTAAATTTTAACCCATAAACAAAAAATACTTAAATTGCATAACATATAGTTTAAATTCATTTTAGATTAATTGCATTTTGCATCAGACTGGCGGTGACGAACGAGCTTAAATTTCATTGAATGGGACTCGACTCGCATGAAATGCAAGGGCCGGGAATTACAAGTCAAACGGGCTCGGTCGTTTTAATTTGAACTTAATTCAGCCCATTATCATTAATTAATTCAGCCCATTTAAATTAAACTAAAATCTAAGCTCAAGCCTAAGCCCATTAAGACTAGAGAGCCCATCTAATTGACCTAGATTAGCATTATATATACATCATTAGGTCAGGATTTTAGGGGGGCTCACAATTTTCAGAACACAATTTTTGAGGGCACGAGAGACACACGTGAGCGACAGAAAGAGTAAGAGAGGGAGAGAAGGAGACCGGCACGCCCGGCCGCCGGAGCCATCCCACGCCGTGCGCCGCTGCTGCTCCCGCACCTCACGCCGCTGCTGCCCGCGATGCCGCTACTTCTCACCGACGCCGCGCCTGCTGCTGCTGCTTCCCGCCAGAACCACGCCGACGTCGCTGCTGCTGCTTCCCACTGTCGCCGCTGCTACTGCGCTCCACACCGCCTGCCGCTGCTGTTGCCCGCCGCTGCCGCCCTCTCTCGCTGACGCCGCGCCCGCCGTTGCCGCTTCCTGGGCGACGACGCCGTTGCTGCCGTGCCTCACGCCGCCGATGCCGCTGCTGCCGCGCATCCCGCGCGACGCCGCCGCTGCTGCTTCCCGCTGACGCCGGGCCCGCCTCCTGCCGACGCCGTTGCTGCCGCTCCACACCGCCGCCCTGCTGCCCTCCGTCGCCATACGCCACTGCCGCTGCCCTCTGTTGCTGCACGCTGCCGCCGCGGGAGCCGTCGCACGTCGACGCAGCTGCTGCCGCTTTCCCCCGACGCGCGCCACCGCCGCTGCCGCTCCCCGCCGGGTCATCGCCGCAAGTCGCCGCCGCTCCCAACACCGTGTCGTCGGTCCACCGTTCCCGCTCATCCCGATCCGCAAGTTCGAATTTGGGAATTATCTGCAAATTAGGTAATTGAACATTATCTGATACTTTTCAGAATATTTAATTTACTAATTTGAGTATTTGAATATTGCGTGAATATCGTGCGGAGTATTAGATATATTAGGGTAATTATCTGATATCTGCAATATTTTTAAAAATATTCAAAATTAGGAAACTTTCCTAATTCAGCAATGTATCTGGACAACTATCTGACCTTATCCCTAAGGTACGATACGTGGCGATACAGAAAGTCATTATTTTATCCATAATCATTTGGGTACGATAACGACTTTTATCTGCTTTCCAAATTTGAATGGTCGACTTTCCGTCAATATCTATAACCCTATAGATATGACTGATAGTTCGATTTTTGTGCCTAATCCGAGTTTGAAACGAATCTTGTGGATTGCGTGGCTGTTTTAAATGTGGATGATATCTCTGTTTAAATTGTCTTTCCTTTTCAAATAAAAAAGAAAATTTAAAAATATCAGTTAGGATTTGAATTTGAGGTTTGCATGTTTAGGAATCCTAAATATATCTAGACGATAGAGTAATTATTTAATTTAAATTAGGACTTGAAATAATCTATTTCCTAGTTTAAATTAAGTAATTTTCTAATCTTAATAGATTATTTAGGTTATTTTTTAATTCCGAATTTTCATGAAAACCCCAAAAAAAGATTGAATTGTTTTATGGCAGATTAGGATAGATTACATTCTTAATTTAAGTAATTTATTATTTCGAATTTTAACAAAAATCCCAAAAATAAGTCATGTTAGGATATGTTAAGTCATCATAGGTTGCATGTTAATTTAGGCATATTTTTATTCCGAATTTCATTAGAAAATACAAAAAAAATCATTGGCCTGTCATCAGAATTAGGTCACGTCGTTACATGACACATAGTTTGTATGCTAGGTCTTGCATGTCATTTATTGCACGTCATTGCATGTAGATTAGGTTTCATTTAAATAAGTGAAAATCCTAAAAATATTGAGTAAACTGCTTGTTAATTAGAAATCATATTAGGTTGTTGATGTGATTTTCTAGCTAACAATGCAGATGCTTACGTTGCTTCAAGGTAAGTAACTCTTCCAAACTTGCAATTTATTCAATGCTTTCTTGGGTGTTAAATTGGTGGTTTGCGCACCCGCATGAATACCTCACATGTTGGTGACTAAGTTAAAATGGATCCAAATTGCTTGCCAAAACATTTTTTTTGAAAAGAAAAAGTACCGAAAGGGCGTTAGACTAGATCTAGCGTAATCAAGTCCCCGGGCTTAGAATCTCTGGTTCGTAGGAATAAAACATACCTCCCTATGTTTTATTTAGGTTTCTAATCGACCTACCACAAATAGATTAGTGGCGACTCCAAGCATGAAAACATTTGCATGTTAAAAACTTAAACCTTAAGTTGCGAATTGGTAGGGCTTGGGAGGGCCCGAGTTAGGTTTAGTCCTAATAATCCATTAGCCTGAGAGGAAATTTTTTAGGTCGCGACAACGAGGAAGTATTTTGGGCCAATGTGGGCCGATTCTAGGAAAGTGATGATATGGTTTGGCCAATGATGTATGATTAGATCGCGGGTGATTCCGCACGATCGAAAGTACACGTGGCGAACAAATCCCGAACTCAAATTGATCGATTGTGACCTTCGGCACTAGTGATAAATTCTCATGTTTTCTCGATAATCAAGGCCATCACGACTTGAGTATCCCTAGGTCGATACGCGTAAATCCTAAACAGCCGCTCGTTAGTCAGAGACTTTAAAATTTGAAATTGAGAGATTTTGATCGCGGAAAATTGACCCGGACTTGGGCGTCGATTTTCAAGGTCGTATACGACTGTTTTGCAAGGCTGACGTCGTTTTAGAGTGGCTACGCATGTTTGGAGTAGGAACGGTCGAAAAATGGAATTTCGACCCGGGAGCGAAAAATTATAGTTTTACCCCTCCAGACTTTAAAGTTGATTTTGAGGCCGTATGTGATTATTTTTCGAGGCCGATGCCATTTTAGGGTGGCCAAGCATATTTGGAGTGTGTACGGTCGAAAAATGGAATTTCGGCCCGGAAATGAAAAATTACCTTTTTGCCCCTTAAGACTTTGAAGCCGATTTTCGAGGGCGTAAGTGACTATTTTGCGTGGCCGACACCATTTTTGAGTGGCCACATATATTTGGGGTTGGTATGGATAAAAATTGGAATTACGTCCTCAAATTGGAAAATTATCATTTTGCTCCCAGGCCAATAATGAAGGTTCCGAATTTGGTGATTAAAAAGGGCATTTTGGAAATTAAAAACGTAGATAGGGATCAGCCAATAATTCAGATTTGGCAATTGACAATTAGGCCCATCAATTATTGGATTTGATTAAACTTGGGCCATTGGATTAGGGGTAATTTGGTCAAACCCCTTGGATTATTGACATGTGGAATCCACTCACACATTATTTTAGTCTTATTTTTTTCTCTCTCTCTCTTTCCTCTCATCTCCCCCGGTCATTTTCCCGTTTCTCTCTCCCTCTCCCGTGAAATCTCTCCCTCTCGACCAGTACCGCCGGAGCTTTACCGTCGCCGCACCGGAGCCCATCCAGCCGAGCTGCTACCGCCGTGGCGCCACCCCATCACCCTCACCTCCATACGACCACTTCCTCTCTCTCTCTTACCCTCTTCAGCTGCCGATCAGCCATAGGCTGAGAAGACCATCGGACCGGCCACCGCCGCCGATCGCCGAACCGGCTGCCGTCCGTATGCACCGTGGCCGTCCAAGCTGCCATGTTGCCGTTCCTGACCATCCCCGTCACCATCACTGCCACCCCTGCCCCTTAGCTGTGAGTGGCCAAGAGCCACCGTGATCCTCACCGCCGTCGCCGGGAGCTGCCGGAAGTCCACTGGAACGCCGCCGCCGATTCCACCCGCTCGCTGGTGATTGGCCGCCCATTTCCCGTCGTTTAGGCACTAAGCAAAGCTTAAGGATTAGGCAAGTTAGTTCAACCCTAAACCCTAATTAGGCTTAATTGCATTTCTAATTAGATTAGTGGGTTTTAGGAGTTAATTAGGGTTAATTAGGGGTAATTAGGGGCTGAATTGGTATTGGCTGGTTTTGTAATGATCTAATGGGATTAAAATACCGTTTTGGACGCGATTTGATGCCTGAGAGGGGGCTGTTCAGGTTCAGTCATAGGGAGAACCGAATTGGATTTATCAGGTTAAATTTAATTTGATCGGGAGATGTCGTGATTGATTGAATTGAATTGATTCGGATGATTGGTTGTTGATTGATTATGGTGATGCTATGCTGTATGAATAGTGGCCGAATATGTCCTAGTAGGGCGGGCTTGGTTGTACTTATTTATGTTGTCCAAATAGCATGAATTGTGAATATTAAAATATTCCGTGCAAAATTGGACTAATTGGGATTAAAATTGAGCACGTTGTGGCATGGATTGTGCAATGTTGTGACATTGAGTGATTATGTACCAAAGTGGATTTACTTGCTCATTTTGCATTGTGGCATGCCCGAGTGTGACAATTTCATGACTACATGTTTCTGCATGTCGAGAATGAGCATGTGATCACCAAAATAGCCTGATGCGTTTTACGCGGAGTCTAGATAAAATTAACAGAGTGTACGTGTGATCACATAAAGTTCGTCCTGATACGTTTTACGTGAGACAATGCTCGGACTGTCGGAAGACAGCCAACCTGATGCGTTTTACGCGGGTATGGTCCGTACATAGAGATCGGCATTGCGCCTGATGCATTTACGCGGGCTAGAGACACCGGGCCTAATGCATTTTATGCGGGCCATGAAGTGTTGTTTTGGAATAATTAGACCTGATGCGTGTTACGCGGGTCGAGTACTAAATTGAGAAATTGAGCTAAGTCATGAGCATGGCATATTATTGGCATTTACGTGCATTAGCCAGTGTGTAACTCGGTAAATTATGTGTGAGACAAACATATATAAATATGAGCATGAGTATAGCGTACGTGCGGCTAAATGAGTACACGTGTGTGCCTTGGGCATTTTATATAAATTGTCTAACCTGCAGGGTTAAGAATGCGATAACCTGGGCCCTCGGGCCTGGGCCAATTATTGTTGTTTGTGGTTGTGTGTGATTATTTTCCTCTCAAGAGGTGCACATTTGCCTAATTTAGGTTTAGGGGGCTTACTTACTGAGATTCGTCTTATAGTTGTTCAAAACCTTACTTTTCAGACCCCCGGCCTTGAGATGTCTTTCGAAATATCGATACGTTTTGGGATACCTCTCCAGATAGACTGGGAGGAGACAGAGCACCCCGCACCGAACGGGGGCATATTTTTTAGATATTTTTCTACCGTCTGGGTCGATACGGGCGAGGAGTTGGACCAGAACCACGAGTACATTTGTTGGTGTTTTAGGGATGACACTGGGACTTACGGACCCCTTCGTAGTTTTGAAGTTCCGTATAACGAGCTAGGAGATCCTGACCCTCATATGCCTGATAGGGGTTTGGCGAGGCCCGAGTATTTCCCCGAGCCAAGCTCTAGTGCTGAGTTAGGACACGAACCATAGGTGTTCGCAATGGACGAGCCGGAACCCATGGAGGAGGAACCGGTAGACTTGGACGACGTAGACTGGGAAATAGTGGGGGAGCCCATGGTCCCTGAGGATGATTCGTAGCTTATGGCGCAGGATCCTGAGCCAGAGGCCATACCCAAGAAGGACAGCTCAGATGATGGGTCATCCAGGATGGACACAGAGTTGGAGTCCATGGAGTCTGAGCAGGAGCTATCTGAGAGTTCATTAGAGTCATCGGGATCCGATCCAGACTGGGTTCCGTAGGTCAACCCTAGTCTCCCTAGGTCGGGCTAGTAACTTTTTGACTTGAGCCCTACCTTAGATAGTACCCTAGATCGCCGGGCCATTTACCCCTTTTTGTTGTAGTGGTCGCGACCCGCTTTTGTTGTGCTCTTGGTAAATGGATATTATATAAATGCTTATGTATGGCTATTAATGAAAAGTTGTTTTTTTTTTATTATGAGCATTTTTGTTGTGGCTATCCTTGTTCTCTATTATTTTGTCTGGGTGATATATTTATTTATATATCGTGTTTCTGCATGTGGCTTAATCTATGCGATGTGTGTTGGGTCGGCAATGCGTTCTCGGAGTCTTGCACCAAATCGACCTCGGTTGGGATGTCTCGTGCCGTGGGGTTTCGGGGCGTGACATAACCCAGATCATGCTCTCATCTATAAGATACTCTACAATACTATGGTTGGTGTGCATTGGTACTCCAAAACGCTCAGGCGGCAGCGGTGGATTCATTGCTCAAGTCGGGACTCTGAAATTTTTTGTTGAAACAATCGTAAGAATATATCTTAGTAAGCACACACCCTAAACCCCACCTAGGCTATCACGTACCTCCAGACAACCATGACAAAAAATCACACTCAGCTATTACACCGCAGGCACACAATCAATATTTAGTTAGACCTTTTCAGCATGCAACCTGCACGTTAGTCACAATAGCACTTTTCCACTCACATGCATGTTCTAATTACATTCATGCATTTGTTCCAATCTTATCACATCTTTTCCATCCCACTCGCTAGTGACCTGCGTAATGGTACCGTCTCAGGTTCACTGCGACCATCTCACATTGCCTCGCCAGTGGCTCGCGTAATAGTACCGCCTCAGGCCCACTGCGACTAACTCATAACAACACTTCAAGGCCCGCGTAATAGTACTGCCTCATGTCGTGTATCTTGCCCGCATAGTGGTACCGCCTCAGGTTCACTGCGACCATCTCACGTTGCCTCGCCAGTGACCCACGTAACAGTATCGCCTCAGGCCCACTGCGACTAACTCATAACAACACTTCAAGGCCCGCGTAATAGTACCGCCTCATGTCGTGTATCTTGCCCGCATAGTGGTACCGCCTCAGGTTCACTGCGACCATCTCACGTTGCCTCGCCAGTGACCCACGTAACAGTATCGCCTCAGGCCCACTGCGACTAACTCATAACAACACTTCAAGGCCCGCGTAATAGTACCGCCTCAGGCTATGTATCTTGCCCGCATAGTGATACCGCCTCATGCTTAACACCCACCACCTACGACACAACCTGCGTAATGATACCGCCTCAGATTGGTCGTCCTCCGGTATTACCGAGCATTGTCCCGCGTAGTGATACCGCCTCAAGACGGACAAATATCCCCGCGTAAGCACACCTTAGGGATTTATTGATCACACGAACATACTCGCGTACCATATATTTTATCTGTATCCCGCGTAAACATGCCTCAGGGCCTTTTAGTGATCACACGCACATCACACGCCTCAAATCTCACACCTGCACACACTCGGGTATCAATCAATTGCACATTAATGCACCCCATTTCATCACCACAACTCAGCCACATTACAAACACACAATCAACATACAATTTGCTATTTTTCCATATCCAAACTACGGCAAATCAATTCCAGCCCTTCACGACATTTTCACACAATTAATTGTCGAATCCAAATACCTAATTTACATACCGTACAACACATCACAGCATGCATTTCAGCCACTCACAGCCCGCTTTTGGCCTCTAATTTTTCACCGAAATCTCCCAAATTCATTCCTTAGGCCCACTAATCAATTCCGCCCCTAAAACTATACTAATCCCCATCTAATTAAACCCGATTCCACCTCAAATTTGTCCGTCGATACCCGAAGTTCTAAATAAAGTTTAGAGCGCAACTTACCAAACTCTAGACTAACTCGGCTAGAGCAGAAAACGTGCGACGGTCAATGGTGAGCTGCGGCGAGCGGCTCGGCGGTGACTTGGATTGGATGGCATGCGGCGGCGACGGTAGATTGGGCCGGTTCCTCATGGCCACGGGAGAGGGAGGGAGAGAGAGAGAGAGAGAGAGAGAGAGAGAGAGAGAGAGAGAGAGAGAGAGAGAGAGAGAGAGAGGGGACGGCGGCGTGAGGGTGGTGGTAGTGTCACGGTTCGGTGGTGGAACGGCGTGGCACGGCAGACGGGCGGTGGCCGATGAGCAGTAGCGGCAAGGGAGAGGGCGGTTGGCGGTGAGGCGGAGAGAGAGATTGAGCCGAGAGAGAGTGAGAGAATGAGGAGAGAGAGAGAATTTTGATCTAAATAGTCAAGACCAATAGTTGATGGGCTAAAATGACCATCTTGCCCTTGTCTCACAAATTAAATCGACGGTCGAGATTTGATCTTATCTTGATATCGACGGCCGAGATCGAATCTTTCCCAAAAATATCTAAGGGCAATTTGGGAATTTCATAAAATTCCAAGGGCAAAATTGTCCAACTCAAAAATTAGAGCAAAATGACTAAAATGCCCTTCCCCTTTAAAACTTGCCCTTTGTAAACCTCTAAGGGTAAAATGGTCACTTTTCCATTTTCTTGCTGAATTTGAATTTTTCTGAAGGATTCGGGAAAAATCCAAAGTTGTACGTTCTAACCACAATGTTGTCTTAATGTCCTGTTGTGACTTCCTATTTTTCCGATGTTCAATTTGGGCTCTAATTAATAATTAAATCTTATTTAACGTAACTCGAGCGTTTCTCAGACTAACGAGCGACTTTTAGGGGAAATTCGCATAATCGACCCGTGGCCAATATTGAATCATGCCACGTACCAGTTTACTCAGGTTGTGACGACCTCGGTGGTCACTTAATCGCGTGGATCGATCACTAGATCCGAAGGGCACGATCATTTGGTATAGGTTTAGGGCCATTCGTCAATTCATTTTGTGGTCCAGCGAAATCACCCGCGATCCACTACTATGATAGTGGCGAACTAATCCCTGGCTAACCTTGGATCGGCCTACAGTGGCTCAAAATGTCACATCGACGATTTCCATGGTCGATGGTCGGTTCACGATCGAGTTCTTTGGTCGCACGAATTTAAATCCCTAATTAGCCTTTCCCTAATGGTTAGTATATCAGGAATGATCAGTTCCGGGTGAGACCTAACTACAAGTACGTTCATAAAATCAAGCATTTCATAAATCCCAAATGGACAAATTTCAGGATGTCACAAAAAGAGTCCGAATCATCACGTCTCCTGCAATCTAATCTGCATCTTTATTTTAGTAAGATGGTACAGTAGATGTAAGACAGTCAAGTTGCTTGGTAGTAGTAAAACATACATCAACCGTTTTAGACCAAGCCGGATAATTAGTTCCATCCAACTTGATAGAGATTAATTTAAAATGACAAAATGGAGATCCAGAAGTTGATCTAGACACCATAAGTGAATAAAGAATGTGATCAAGCTCAAAAAATGATCGCCACGGTAACCAACACTTAAATCCAACAATTCAATCAACCACACAGTAATTCCTGAAGAGAATAGGGCTCAATCTAATCATCACAAATCGCAGCAGTTCACCGAAACTTCATAAAATCATTTAATTGATATGTAATGCCATGACATATAATGACAAGGCATCTATCAGTGAGCAATAGTATGAATCAACAAAAATCAGCAATCTCATTCTCAATATTTCCTTCTACCCGCTAAACCAGCAATGCTCGTTGGCCTTTGAGGACGAGCTCCCTTCACTCTCCACTCACTCACCTCGTGGCTCCACTCGCCTTGTGCTCTGAGGTTCATCATTGGCTTTGAACTCAAACTCGCAGCTTCATAACTTGGTGGAACATAGCTAAATCTGAGTTCGGCAAGGCCCGGTGATGCCAGACTTGAGCTAGGCAAGGCTGGGCAACGTAAAAAAGGGCTATACGGTGCTGGGTTTGGTCAACAAGGCTACGTGACATTGGGCGACGGTAACGAGGTGTTGATTTGGTGAATTGACACCGGAATGGTGTCGCAAGAGTCACGGAAGTTGTAGACGTTGTGGATGCCAGCAGTGCGGTTGTTGCTAGAGTCGTAGGAACCACCAGCGGTTTGGTTGTTGCGGGAATTGTGGGAGTTGCCGGTGGTGCGGTGGGTAAGAGTCTGAGGCCAGCGGCAGTGACTTCTCCGGTAACAACAGTGGCCTTCGAAGACTAGGTAAAAGTTGAGGGACTATGGTTTTGTTTATCAGCTATGATACCATGTTAAAGAGATAATGCTTTTCTATTATTCAAATTAGAATAGGGTTATAATATATATATACACCCTACTAGAAATATTTTACTATTCTACCCTTATTACTAACGATACTTTCTAACATTCATCATCTAGTCCAATAAACTAAGTTAGTGGCCATTTTGCTATCTATTCTACTTTTGATTGGCTTGGATAGCTCGTCGCTCCATCTATCCTTCCTTATCGAGTGAGAACCATACCAAAAGTTCGTCCTCATTAAAAAATCGATGGCTTGGTTCCTGTTACATTACTAATCATCAATTAATCTATCACCAAATGACCCCTTCCCTGGTAAGCTAAAATTCAGCATCTGCTGGTCAAACTACAATATTCTTCTCTTTTAATTGCTACAAATTTTGGAAGTTGATGAGTTCCAAAATGGCGACAATTGTCCATTTCTCTGTTCTTTTTGTAAGATTCAAATTCTCTTAAGTCATGTAATAGCCGTCGTAGCTATTTCAGAAAAATCACTTATGTGTTTTCACATGCATGGGATCTGTTTTTGTGGTTTCCCGCTGTTGGTACTTAATCTCCATCATATTTCACGAGGAGTTGGCCTGGCAATTCCCTCATGGTGCTAGGTTTGAGCTTTGATCCTACCAAAATTGGCCTGGTACTTTACATAACTTTGGCATTGCATGGGCTGTCATGCGGATGTGGTTTGAGATTCTCAATTAACTAACCAAGAAGAGGGAGGAATGATACTTGTGCGCCCCACTGATTGCTACACTTGATAATTATTCCCATGCGGTTGCCATTATCTAATTATTTAGATGTGTATTTGTCCATGCACGTATCAAGTTGGGTTTTCTTTGGATGATTTTTGCTTTTAACCTTTTGGTTACAATTTTGATTTCATATTTTGAAATTTGATTTTTGTTTAGTCCTGAATAGTTCGTGTTTATAAGAACGTACGAATAGCAACATCTGATGTTGTTAAGATGTTTGAACTTTTTTCACAGTATGTAACTAAAAACAAGCACACCGACAGCATGTGAAAATTCTTAGTATGTAGACAATGCATAAATCACAAAGCATTTGCGTTGCAATGCGCATATTGTTGTGTACTTGCTATATGTCAAGTTTGTCATCAGCTTATTGTTCTCACTAAACTTATGCAATAACTTCTCATCTTGCTTCAACGGTTATGGTGTTCTAGCCTCAAGTTTTGGCAATGTTATGTAGAAAGTATTTTGCATTTTTTTTCCTCATTATTGCTTGATAATAACATTGTATCATCTAAATTTTCCTCATTTGAAGAAGAAAATGCTTAAATAAATATTGGATATGAGGCATGTATGAAGACTTGCCTCTTTGGATGTTTGACCATGAGAACTTCTGGAGGTGGATTTGGTCTTCTAGGCAATACACGATTTATAAGAAGTTTCTCAATTCAATCAAGTGATGTTTTTGGGAAGAAAGCAAGAGGGTTCTTTCCCATTATTTTGCCAAAAATGATTCCTGCAATATTTTCTCCTTGTCAGTTTCAATAAGTTTGTTGTTTCAATGGTGATTTCTGGCCAGTGTAGGTGTTCAAATCCTTTGGTTGGACGCTTCTTCATCTCATGGCTGGTAGCTACAGGTCCGAAAGCTTCTCTCATTACTCTGGCTCTTCCTTTTGGACAATCGGCACTTGCTTTAATGATAAAGAAGTTGTGGCCTGGAAAAAAGAACAAATCAAAAGGTAAAGCCGGGAGAAGGAGAAGGAAAAGATATCCTTACCGTGCAAACAATATCAGAACAAAGGAAGAACGGGATTGGAGGAGATGGAACTGGAAGGATAAGTTAGAGTATGAATTGTGGCAGGGTGAGGGAGATTTTTCAGCCCCCGAGTATAAGGGAGATGCGAATTGTTCTGGTGGATGGGATGAGCTGGAGGGGAAGCAATTCACAGGGAAGTCATCCCCGGTTTCAGAGAGACCACGAAGACCACAGATGGGTATTGGCAAGTGCAGTAGAAAAGCAAGCAGAGACGATGCTCCGTTGCTGATGAGACTTTTGATTGTGATGTTCCCATTCCTCGGCTCCTGGACTAAAATGTTCTGGTGATTTGCTAAAGCGAAAGCTTGAGTTTACGAGCAGTTTTGTTTGGTCTTGCTTGGTTGGGAACTCAGAACAAGTCGCTGCCTGAGGTCGGGGAAGTATTTGCTTGTTGCTAAATCAGATACTTCGATTGTTGATGATTTTTCATGTTGAGGATCATTTGTTTAAGGTGTGACAAAGAAGAAGGAAGCCATATTCAAGATGCCAATATGCATCTCATTCGTTACGCTTAGAGCTCCAAATAGAAGCTAAGTCCCCTTTTCTTTTCTGTTCTTTAGCCTCTAAATGGCATCTTCAGATTCATTCTCTCCTGGAACTTGTCTTCCATGCTCCACATGTTGTCGGCAGTGTCTTTTGGTCACTTTTCTGTTATAGGTTTGAGGAATAATGTGGCAACTGAGCACGCAAATGATTTACAGTATTAACTAATGCAGATTGCAGAGAAAAGTTTCAATGTCCCGTTTTGCTCGAGTATGTTGAAGCATGTGCACATTTACTGTAGTCACGATTGAAAATTTCAACGTGGGGACCAGTAGATTTCTTAATGTTAGCGTACTTTCGAATATTTCAGATATACTGTGGTGGTTGATGCGGCATGGTTAAGTTGAAAATCAATCTGACTAACGATGGCATTAGATGACTTTTTGTTACCTTAACATCCCTTGAAAAGTATGGTCCTGGGATGAGCTCTGTACTGGACTGGACAGAAATTTTGTATCTGACTGTGGAATTCCTCATGAATTTTAGGTGGAGACACTTAGATCACCGCTGCGTAGTACACTTTTTAAACTTCATGTCAATGCCTTTGTTCCAGCTTATCATGATCTTTTAAGAACGTGAATGCCTCTCGGTGTCCAAATTCGACATCTTACTGTTCTCACAGTCGGGGGCTGCAGAATCAATCTTCCTGTCTTCATTTACTATCGTCCGCTGGGTGGAGGGCCGTTATTGTTATCCCACTGGTACTAAGCATGACTAGATGAGCAGGAGTGCGCACTTTGATCAAAGTGTACTTCTCTTCCAGATGCGGATAATTCAGCACACTCTTCTGTTCATAGCATTTCCTACTCCACTGTCAACTGCAATTCCCTTCTCCATTAGTACCCCTTTTATGCTCATATTCATGGTTAAAGAGATGCTTTTCTATTATTCAAATTAGAATAGGGTTATATATATAGATTAAAAGAAATATTTATAGGCTTAAGGTTTTTTTTTTGGACAAAATAGGCTTAGGGTTAAGCCTTGTACAATTATATAAATAACCCCAACTCACTAAACTATAGAATAATAAGTAATAAACCCGACACTCACCCTCAAATTGGGGCTTATATATCAAAAAGGCCTAACTTGTGGTAAATGTATGAAACTTGTCCACATCGAAAAGGCTTCATGAAAATGTCTACTAGCTGCTCCTCAACAACGGTATATCACCATAATTCTCCTTTTCCCGAACAAAATGGCAATCTACTTCTATATGCTTCGTTCGCTCACGAAACACCTGATTGCTAGCAATGTGAATGGCATATTGATCATTTCAATGAGTAGATGATCCAGTCATAGGCAGTCCAATCTCAGCTAACATCATACAAACCCATTGAAGTTCACCTGTAATATTATCCATAGCACGATACTTAGCCTCTGCACTAAATCAAGAAACAACGGATTGTTTCTTACTTTTCCATCACACAAGATTACCACCAAGAAAGACATGGTATTCAAAAGTAGATCAACGATCCACAGGGCATCCAGCCCAATTTGCATCAGAATATGCTATCACCTCCAAAGACTCAGGTTAGAATAACCAACTATATGAAGATGACCCTGATTATGGAACACAAGTTCTTGACTCGGAGCTTCCTTCATATAGCGAACAATTTATAAGACGGCTTGCTAGTGAGTATTATGGGGAGAGCTCATGAATTGACTCACCATACTAATAGCAAAGGAAATATCCGGACAACTAATACTGAGATAATTTAACTTGCCTACTAACTGGCGATAATTCTCTGGATCATCAAGAAACTTTCCTTGTTCATTGTCAAGCCTCACCCCAAGATCCATAGGTGTGTCACCAGGCCTAGTGTCATGCAAGCCCACCTCATTAAGAATATCAAGAGTATACTTTCGCTGAGAGAGAGCTATACTATCATTGGTATAGGCAACCTCTATGCCATGAAAATATCGAAGACAACCCAAGTCTTTAATGTTAAACTCCTTCTTTAGAAACTACGTAGCTGTTGTATACCTTCGGTTGAGCAAAATTCCCAATTAGTTTTGACAAATGACAAAACAATCTGTTACTGACTAGAATTATACTTAAGTTATTTGATGTAGGTAAATGACGAGTCATCAGACTAGTCGATGAAAGGACATTATCATCAGACTCAAAATTGCTTGTCAGATTCAATGAGTGTTATTTTTTATATGTTTATGCAAGACAATCAAATTGATATCTCAAGTTATCTTAATTGGCAATCACAAGATCGTTCCTTAAATACGAAGAACTACATTTATGGAAACCTTGACTTGATTGTATGGGCGATCAAATCACTTGGAGATAATGGTTCTTCTTCTAACGACTATGCATCCTATTTTAGGAAGAATCTTCAACGGGTTGATTTGGAGATCAATCCTCTGAAGACTGTCCAAGGGATAGATTGGAAGTAGAGGAGTATAAAAAGAGTGCAAACGTCGTACAAGAAAAAGAACTAGAATCGAGAATTCCAAAGTCTGAATAGAGCTTCGATTTTACACACTTGTGATTACTATTTTTCACGTTGTGATTTTAGAAAAAAAATTACTTAAGTGAAGAGTATATGTGATAGTGTAGTCTATCATCTGAGAAGCACTGCTCTTATAATCTTCTGGTGATTCAACAGTAAAACACAGCCAATAGGCTACCAATGTGAAGAGTGGACATAGGCTTGATACAGCCAAACCACTATAAAGATCTATATGCAGTATTCTCTATTCCTAAACTTTCATTTATTATTACTGACGTTATACTGTATATATATCTATCAAACAAGTTCATCAGAACATCATCTTAGTCATCAAACGCAATCATCTGACGACAACTTACATGCAAATTTGTAATTCGCATCCATCTGATATTGTACATACGAGTTGTTGACCTCGACTATATTCATTCTGCACATTTAAATCATACAATTTGATAAAATCACCTATTCACCCCCTCTAGGTGATAACACTAACCGTATCAATTGGTATCAGAGCCTAGTGATCATTTTTCCTTGAAGTGTTATTTTACTTTTGAGCTAACGATTCTTGATGGCTAGTAATGCTGAGTCAGGTCACAACAACAAACCACCTTACTTTAATGGAACTGAATACAGTGTCTGGAAAAACAAGATTAAGACATTCATCTTGGGAATAGATCAAGATATATGGGACATTGTTGAACATGAAATCATTCCACTTGTTTCAACTTAAACAAAATCTCCAGAAACTTTAAAAGGGCAAAATGAGACACCTTCTATCGAAGGAATTAGAGAGCAAATCAGACCTCAAGTTCTAAAGTTCTACCACTCTCGGCCAAAGAAATTTCTAAAAGAATACATTTGGATGCAAAGATCAAAACGACCATATACATGTCTTGCAAGTGTTGAATACAAACGAATTGCAAATCTCAAATCTGCAAAAGAAATTTGGGATCGTCTCAAGCTTGTTCATGAAGGAATAAAGAGAGTCAATGAGACAAATCTCAACATTCTTCTTGGGCAGTACGAGTCCTTCACTCAGAAACCAAATGAAACAATTTCTGAGATGTAGAGCAAATTCACTAAGATCGTAAATGGACTTGAATTCCAAAACAATCCCATCTCAGAACCTATGAAGGTGAACAAGTTATTGAGAGCTCTTTCAAAAGAATGGAATAACATCAAAGTGTCTATTCATGAAACTCAGGGGATCAAACCACTCACAGTGGATGAACTCATTGGAACTCTTCAATCTTATGAAATTCAAAAGTTCTTAGAAGTTGAAGAACCTAAAGTGTCACGCCCCGAACCCCACGGCGCGCCACATCCTTCGCCCAGGTCGATTCACGTACGACGTCCTAGGACGCGTCGTTGACCCAACGCTCAAATAGAGTACAAAACACATGCGGAAACAAACGAACACCCGTACAAATTAAAAACCACACAACTGAGGATAACCACACAACAACCAACATGAACAAATATACACTTGCATTAATACTGGGAACCATATACATCATTCATTTATAGCTTGCGCTCAAAATAAAAAACGGGTCAATGGCCACTACTATCAAAAAGGGGGTAAGTGGCGCGGGCAGTTAGGGTTATTAACACTAGAAGGGCTCCGGTCAAAAAGGTACTGGCCCTCTCATATCTAGGACTAAGGCTAAGCCTACGGAACCCAGTCCGAGTCGGATCCCGATGACTCGGAAGAGCTATCGGACATCTGAACCTCAGAGTCTAGGGAATCCTGCTCGGACTCGGTCCCCGCTGACTCCTCCTCGGAATCCATCGGCTCGGCCTCGTCCTCCTGCTCCATGTCTTGATCCATGGGCTCTGGCTCCTCATCCTTCGACTCCATCGGCTCCGGACCTGAATCTCCATTCTCCAGCGCACTGTCAGGGCTCGCCAACTCCCCATCGGGACACTAAGGGTCAATATCCCCAACATCAGTAAGCGGAATCTCAAAAGATCGAAGAGGCCCGTAGGTCCTCTCATGGTCCCTGATACACCACGCTATATATTTGTGGACCTGATCAACTTCTTCGCCCGCGTCAACCTGAACTGTGGAAAGATATCTAATCCAAAAATCCCCGTTCTCTGCGGGGTACACCGACTCCTCCCGGTCTATCCAGTAAGGAATCCCAAAACGAACCGGTAGGTAGACATCTTAAGGCCTGGGGTCTGAAAAATTGGGTTTCAACAACAGTGAGAATGAATCTCAGTGAGTAGTTTCCCTAAACCTAAACTAGGCTAATATACACCTCCTGACGAGCACCAATCTACGCACTAATCAAATCATAAGTGACTTAGGCCCTCGGGCCCAAATTCAGTACTCACCTTGCCCTACAGGTTAGGTACTTATAAATTACGATAACAGCACAAGACTCAACCGTGGCACATATATAAACATCACTCAGCCACGACGTGTGTCATGCATATGCTCGTGCTCACACCCATGCTCAAGTCTCATCAATGCATTTCGCACACTTGCACTCTTGCACACTTGCAATTACCAATTTCACCGACCCGCGTAAAACGCATCAGATCTAACAGTTTGAAATCGATCTCCGGCTCGCGTAAAACGCATCAGGCTGGTCATCTTCCGGTAATCTGGGCATCGTCCCGCGTAACACGTATTAGGACCGGTTCACTACCCTGCATAAAATGCATCAGGGCTTTATGTGATAACACATTCACATACACCAGTCATTATTTGAACCCCGCGTAAAACGCATCAGGGTGTTTTAGGTGATCACACGCTCATGTCATTCGTGCACACTCGTATATGTACATGCCATGCCAATGCTCGAGATGCACACCCATGGCCATAAAGTTCACACTTGGGCATTCAAGAATTTCACAACGAGCATCCAATTGCACAACGCCACTCATTCAATTCACAATGCAATATGCTCAATTCAATAAGTCACAAGCCCAACTAATCACATCATCTAGTCTAGCCATGACACAAACTAGGCACACGGATCACGAAATTAAATCGGTAAAAATCACAAGTCCATGACCCCTAAGACTCCCTCAAGTCACGGGCACATAAGTACTCAACAAGGCATCACAAAATAAATCACAATCGGGGACAATTCAGCCACTAAGTCAGTCCATCTAAACATTTCCGGTAATCACACAATTAAGCCTCAAATTGATCGCGTCTTGTCCAATTCAATCTCGATATGGACAGCCACCAAACAGGTCACTCTAGGCCAATAAAAATCTTCAAAATACTCCATTTGGCTCCCCAAAACATCATCCAAATCAGCCCCCATGAGGACCATACTAGGCGCGCACTATAATCCACAATTAAACCCGAACTTACCCCAAGCTTGGGCCGATTCAATCCAATATGTCCAACCATGGCACCGCCCATTTTAAGCCTCTAAACCTCAATTAAATTATCACCCTAAGCCGCGAAATCAGCCACAACATCAGCCCCTAACAATCTCTACAATTTAAGCCCTAAAATACCTTAATTAATCCCTAAAACCCATCTAGAAATGTAAATTAGCCTAATTAGGATTTAGGGTTGTACTCACTTGGATCCCGAAGCTCTAAATAAGGCTGAACAGGTGGCAAGGCGGCTGAGCAATGGCGGGGCAAGCGGCGGCGACAGGCGACCTTCACGACGGCGGCGGCTCACGGACGGCGATCCTTAGCAGGGGCTGGTCCTCAAGCGGCTAGGGAAGGGAGAAGGAGAGGACGGGACGGCTGGGTTGTGGTGGTGAGGCGAGGGAGACGGCGGCACACGGCAGCGGCGGCACTGGCTCCGGCGGCGACAGCGACGTGAGGGCGGGAGGCGGAAGCTCACGGGAGAGGGGAGAGAGAGAAGGAAATGAAGGAGAGAGAGAGAGAGAGAGACTAGAGTGTTATCACATTGCTTAGTGGGGTGGTTGAACCACTATTCCAAGAATGACCAATTTGCCCCTAATCCAAGGGTAGAGATTAAACCTATCTACGAAGTCTAGGGGCACAATTGTCTAACATTTCTAACATTATTGGGCTGAAACATCTAATATAAAACCCTAAAATACTCAAAATTCGGAATCCTAAAATTAGGTCCGGGGATAAAACGGTAATTTTTCGGTCCCGGATAAGCTTTCCAATTTTTTACTCCACTAATCCTAAATATAAGTGGCCACATAAAAATGTCGTCGTCCTTGCGAAAATAGTCGCTTACGCCCACGAAACTCGATACCGAAGTCCGAACTCAATTCCGCGATCGATTTCGCTCAATTTGTAATTTTAGCGTCTCTCACTAACAAGCGGCTGTTTAGGGGTTACGCGTATCGATCTAGGGCTACTCGAGTCATGACGGTCCTGATTTCCTAGAGAACACGAGAATTTATCACTAGTTCCGGGGGTCACGATTGTTCAGAATAAGTTTGGGATCGTTCGCCGCGCGTACTCTCGGTCGTACGGAATCACCCGCGATCCAATCATACGTCATTGGCCAAACTGAATCGGTCACTCTCAGCCCACATTGGCACAAAATATTCTCTCGTCGCTTCTCGGAATCGGAGTCGATTCACAGTCAAGTTCTTGGGTCCACGTACTGTTTTTCCTAGTTAGTCTTTCCCTATTGGTCAGTATCCCGAGAATGATCAGTTCCGGAGGAGACTTACTAAAATGAAATGAGAAATATATCAATTTCATTGATCACGAACGTGAGTCGAATTTCAGGACGTTACAACTCTTCCCCCCTTACAAAAAATTTCGTCCTCGAAATTTACAATCAAAACCCGACTACTCAAACAAATGAGGGTGCTGACGTCACATCACTTCCTCGCTTTCCCATGTGGCACCTTCCGTTCCGTGGTGTCCCCATATAACTTTGACCAAGGGAATCATCTTATTCCTCAAAACCTGTTCTTTCCTGTCCTCGATTTGCACTGGCTTTTTCACGTACGACACCCTATCGTCCACGTCTATTACTTCATGATTCAGCACGTGGTTCAGATCCGGTTCATACTTCCTCAACATTGACACGTGGAAGACGTTATGAACCTGTGACAAATTCGGCGGCAGGGCGAGACGATAGGCCAATGTTCTAATCCTTTCCAAAATCTCAAACGGGCCTATATACCTTGGGCTCAGCTTTCCTTTCTTGCCAAATCGAGACAGTCCTCTTATCGGTGAGACCTTAAGAAATACATGGTCCCCAATTTGGAACACTAACGGTCTACGCCTTTGATCCACATAACTTTTCTGACGGCTCTGGGCTGTCCTCGCCTTTCTCGGATAATCCTTACTATTTTCATCGACTGCTGAACCAGCTCTGGACCTGTTATACTTCTTTCTCCTATTTCATCCCAATGCAATGGCGTTCTGTACGCTCTGCCATAAAGTGCTTCAAATGGAGCCATTCCGATACTCTGCTGAAAGCTGTTATTGTAGGCAAATTCAACCAAATGTAACTGCTCTTCCCACTTGCCCCGAAAATCTAATACACACGCTCTCAGCATATCCTCTAAGGTCTGAATGGTCCTCTCAGACTGGCCATCCGTATGTGGATGATAGGCTGTACTAAATTGCAACTTAGTTCCCATGGCCGATTGCAGACTTTTCCAAAAACTTGCAGTAAACCGGGGATCATGATCCGAAGTGATTGATACCGGTATTCCACGAAGACGAACTATCTGCCGCACCTATAATTCTGCAAATCTCTCTAGCTCAAAGTCCTTTCGCACCGCCAAGAAGTGCGCCGACTTGGTCAGTCTGTCCACTATCACCTAAATAGAGTCATGTCCCCTCTGGCTTCTTGGTAGTCCCGTACAAAATCCATTTTAATATGCTCCCATTTCCATTCTGGGATTTCCAACGGTTGCAACATTCCATCGGGCTTACAATGTTGTGCCTTCACTTGTTGGCACGTTAAACACTTGGCCACATACTTGGCCACGTCCACTTTCATTCCGTTCCACCAGTAGTGCTATCGAAGGTTCTGGTACATTTTCGTGCTGCTCGGATGAATGCTATAATTGCTGTTATGAGCTTCCAACAAAATCTCTTCCTTGAGTTCCAAATCATCGAGCACGCACAAACGTCCTCGAAACTTAAGAATTCCGTCTTCAAACACTTGGAAGTCCGGTTTCCTCTTAGTGCCATCCATCTCTAGAATCTTCTGAATCTCAGGATCCGTAGATTGCAACGTCTTAATCTTGGCTTGCACTTTCGGTTCAATCCTTAACGTCGCCATCAGATTGGAGAGGTGTTCCACCTTGAACTTAAATTCCGAGTCTCGCGCTCCTTTCAATAAAACCCATTCTTTGACTATTAATTGCGTGATGCTCGATTTCCTGCTCAAGGCATCCGCTACCCGGTTGGCCTTTCCGGGGTGATACAATATGTCACAGTCATAGTCCTTCAATAGTTCCATCTAACGCCTCTGCCTCATATTCAATTCCTTCTACAAAAATAGATACTTAAGGCTCTGATGGTCCGTGTAGATCTAGAATCTTTCTTCACATAGGTAATGTCTCCAAATCTTAAGCGCGAAAATAATTGCTGCCAGTTTCAAGTCATGGGTCAGATAGTTCATCTCATGAGGCCTTAACTGCCGCGATGCATAGGCAACCACTCTTCCATGTTGCATTAGCACGCATCCCAATCCCTTTAGCGAAGCATCACTATAAATCTCATATCCTCCCAGTCCTGAAGGGATCGTCAACACTGGCGCCGTCGTTAATCTCTGCTTCAACTCCTGAAAATTTTCTTCGCACTTTTCTGTCCACTCGAACTTAGTCTCCTTCTTAAGCAACCTTATTAATGGAGTGGCTATCGCTGAGAATCTCTCTACAAATCGCCGATAGTAACCTACCAGTCCTAAGAAACTCCGAACCTCAGTAACTATCGTCGGTCTCGGCCAATCCATCACTGCCTCAATCTTTGTCAGATCCACAGAGATTCCTTTTCCGGAAATTATGTGTCCAAGAAACGCTACACAATTCAGCCAAAACTCGCACTTGCTAAACTTAGCGTACAGTACGTGCTCTCTTAACGTCCGTAGAACTCTTTCCAAATGTACCTCATGCTCCTCAGAACTCTTTGAATACACTAGAATATCGTCGATGAAGACAATGATGAACTGGTCTAAGAATTCCTTGAATACCCGGTTCATTAAGTCCATGAAAGCAGTATGGGTATTAGTTAGCCTAAACGGCATAACCGTGAACTCATAGTGCCCATACCTCGTCCTGAATGTCGTCTTTGGGATATCCTCCTTTTGGATCCTTAACTGATGATACCCTGTCCTTAGGTCAATCTTGAAAAATACCGAGGCTCTTTGTAACTGGTCGAACAGGTCGTCAATCCTTGGGAGAGGATACTTATTTTTAATTGTCACTTGATTCAGCTGACGGTAGTCGATACACAGCCTTAACGATCCATCCTTCTTCTTGACGAATAATACCGACGCTTCCCATGGAGACGTACTCAGTCGGATAAAACCTTTGTCTAGCAGTTCTTGCATCTGAACCTTTAGTTCTTTCAACTCTGACAATGACATCCTATAGGGCGGCTTCGAGATTGGCTCAGTCCCAAGGGCCAACTCAATAACGAACTCTACTTTTCTTTCCGGTGACAATCCCGACAATTCCTAAGGAAAGACATCGGGAAAGTTGCACACCACTGCTATATCCTCTAGCCGTACTTCCTCCGCTGTCGAATCAACCACACTTGTTAATAACCTTGACAGCCCTCCTCCAACAACTTAGTTGCTTCCATTGATGAAACCCAAGGGATCGAAGTTCCTCCTCAACTCCCTACAAACTAAAACTAAGGTGTCCAGCCGGGCTAAACTAGATCAACTTGCTATTACAATCCATTATAGCGTTCTGCTTAACTAACCAATCCATGCCCACAATCAAATCAAAATCATACATTGGCAAAACTGCTAGATCTATCCTGCTTTTTACGCCACCAATTACTATCTCGCAATCCGGGCATCCTAACGATATGCATATCTTATCCATTTATCGCGTAGTCACATATAAACGTACTTCTAGCAAAATAGGATTTAATCCAGCCAATTCAACAAACTGAGCAGACACGAATGAATGTGATGCTCCCGGATCAAATAACGCATATGCGACATGATTGCACAGAGAAACCATGTGTGACCACCCCTAGCGCATTCTCAACTTCCGTTCGCGCCATGGCGTGCACATGTCCTTGTGGCCGCGGCCTGTCCACATTAGCCAGTGGGGGATTGCCAACCTGATTCTCAACTCGGGGTTGTTGTTGCATTGGGGGTCCTGCGGGGTGTTGCTGGGGGCAATTCTTGATCTGGTGTTCCATACTCCCACATTTGAAGCAAGCCCCAAATCTGTTCTGCTGATGATTTGGCTTTTCGATATTTTTCTTAATCGGTGGGATAAATCGTCTGTTTCCCGCCATCGGTTTCTTCCTGAGACGGCGGTTGTCCTTAGCCGGGGCGAACCGCGATCCAGATCCGGCCGCTCTATCTACTTGCTCCTGCTCAATAGCCTGAGCTCTCTCATACAAGTCCTCACATGTTTTTAAATTCACCGGTATCAGTTGGCTGCGAATGTAGGCTTTTAGTCCTTCCCGAAATCTTCGCGCCTTATCTTCCGGGTGTTCCACCATCCTCGGCGCAAACCTCGACAACCTCGCAAATTCTGCCTCGTACTGATCTATGGTCATTGATCCTTGGCGGAGTCTCATGAATTCTGCTAGTTTCTTTCCCTGGCACTCTCAGAAAAAGAATTTTCCCAAGAAGTTCTCAGAAAATACGGCCCAAGTCTGGGCGGTTCTTTCGGGAAATACCCTTCCTTTAGTGGCCTTCCACCAATCATTGGCGTTGTCCTGCAACTGATATACCGCCAACGTCACCCTTTCGGCCTCAGTGCATCCTAATACTTCGAAGGCTTTCTCTAGTTCCTCAATCCAACGGGGTATGACCTCGGGGTCACCTTTGCCGTTGAACTTTGGCTGTTTTAACTTTAAGAACTGTCCAACCAACTTAGGCATCGGTTTGATCACATTTACTGGACTTGGGATTAGATCCTCCTGATTCCCCTGATTCCCATCATTTCCGTTGTTTCCATTATTCCCATTGGCCCCATTGGTAGCAGGTAATGGCGGCCTCAACAGCAGCGGCAATAGTGGCATCTCTCTCTTGGGTTAGTCTACCTCCCAGAATTCCAGCTTCCTCGAGAGCCCTTAAAATCCCATCTACTATTGGGCCCTCGGCGATTCTTACTTGCGGTTCTACACGGTCCTACTCACAACCTCGACCTCTACCTCTATCACGGCCTCGACCTCTACCTCTTCCTTGGCTACTCATCTTTCCAATTCGCACGCTCACCTACCTATTATAATTCCCACACAGGAATTAGAGACCTAAACCGAGCTAATCTAGTCTAAGGTCCTAGGCAAGGAATTTAACACAAGAGCAGTTAAGCAACTAACATGCGGTTTTACACAAACAGCACAACATCTCAACCAAGGAGATTCGCGTACTTACCTCGGGTCCTGCCGCACATACACTTTACGGATCAATTCATGTAAGCACTCAATCACAACACAGATAGTCAGGAGGTACACTTAGCACACAAGGTCACCCTACTGGTACCCAAGGTCATTGCTCCTTACCACTTCAGACTTCGACATAATTGATTTGAGCTGACCTTGCTCTGATACCAAATCAAACGGAGATGTCACGCCCCGAACCCCACGGCACGCCACATCCCTCGCTCAGGTTGATTCATGTGCGACGTCCCAGGACGCGTCGTCGACCCAACACTCAAACAGAGTACAAAACACATGCGGAAGCAAACGAGCACCCGTACAAATTAAAAACCACACAACCGAGGATAACCACACAACAATCAACATGAACAAATATACACTTGCATTAATACTGAGAACCATATACATCATTCATTTACAGCTTAAGCAAAATCAAAAGTGGGTCAATGGCCACTACTATCAAAAAGGGGGTAAGTGGCTCGGACAGTCAGGGTTACTAACACTAGAAAGGCTCCGGTCAAAAAGGTACTGGCCCTCTCATATCTAGGACTAAGGCTAACCCTACGGAACCCAGTCCGAGTCGGATCTCGATGACTCTTGTGACGCCCCGACCTCAGGGTTATAAATGTGACGTCCCGTTCATTATTATCTTTCTTTAAACACAAGCGGAAGCATAATTCGGGACAATCACATTAAAAACAACAGCGGGATTAAGACAAACAGCATCATGAGCAAACCTTGTATTTCTAAGACACGTAAACATATTTTACAAGCCAACTTATTCCTTTTAGCCATTTACACAACAATAACAAGTGGCTTGGGTGTCCTAAGCCCACTACTTCGGATTCACCGCTCCTAACTTTCCCCGAACTCGAACATGGCTCAAACTCCTCCTGTCGCTGCCATCCATTCGACCATCCTATGGACCTGAGGTTGGGAAAAATGGGGGATGAGTCGGGAGACTCAGCAAGTGAAAACACTAATATCAAGCGAGGATATATCGATCGCCGTTAACACAAGTCGGCTCTTACCGCACCCACATCGATGGCAGATCAATAGCAAAGTTCAAACAAGAGAACATCACGCACAGCTATCACATGTGCACTTTACCAGCCAACTCTCGGTTACCAACCAAGGCTCGGTTCTATCTCATATACACTTTACCAATCAAGGGCTCGATTCTATCTCAAAACAACATCAAACATGAAACATGATCAAACCAAGAAAATGAACTAACTATGACCAACCAAACGACCGAGAAACGGTCCAAGCAAACCATGTCACAACGCATCTCAACATCTTTTCCCGATATTAAGGAATTCACTTGCACATCAATTAAACAAGAACTAGAGAAAACGAAATGTGTGAAGGACACGCGAGTCTCGCCGATTCTCGGGCGATTCTTGGTGATTCTCAGGCTTAAACACGAACACACGGCCTTGGACGTGGTTTTCTCACTCGATCAAATCACAAGAGAGACACGGGCTAGTCGGTAAGCTTTTTCTCTCTTTCTTTTTCTCTCTTGGCTTCTCTTTCTCTCTCTATTTCTCTCTCCCTTTGGCCGAATGGCCTTGTTTCTATTTATAGGGAGGCAAAACTTGGGACCAAAACTTGGATGAGGCAAGCGCACGTGTCATTGGGTAGCATGAGGTAAGCGCACGTGTCATCGGGGAGGTGTGAGGTAAGCGCGCGCATCATCGGAGGGGCCCTAAAGTCTTCGTTCATTAATGCATGACATTATGAAGGGCCACCAAAGTCCAAGCAATTAATACAAGCCATTATGAGGGTGGCCTCCAAAGTCTAACTTAATAAATGCAAGCCATAATGAAACTTGAAAGATAAGCTTTGACTTGGTCAAGGTCTTATCCTCTAGATTCTTCCATCAATTTCCCGATTGCGGACTCCCTAGAACCTTCTGGTTTTACTGAATTCTCACGTAAATGACTCGGGCCAATCGGATCACACGAAATATACCAATTGGCACAAAAATCACAACCCGTGCCATACTTAATTACAAGATTTTCTGAAGGTTTTCCGCGATAAACACGCATAATAATTCCATCCAACCCGAGGTTTGGCGTGGGAAATCCTCTAAATATGCCTCAAATATCCTCAAAAGACATCAAGTCGAGATTCCAACATTTTTCATATATAAAATGCTGAATCTTTGAAATCCAACAAAACCGAACAGCTTTGCACTGTTCACGAAATCGGACTTGAAAATATAGTAAATGGACTCCAAAAATTCTCAAATTCGGATACGTCATAAACAAGGCCTTAACAAACATTTTTCATGAAGAACACAAATTCGGAATCTTTCTATAAACACCATTTTTAGTAGTTCAAAGACAGACTAAAAACAGTTCACTAGAATAGCATTTTTGTTTCTCAAATTAAGCTCTGTCTAGAATCCAAATCATCTCAGAAAATTCCCAAATTCATGTATGTTATAGAAAAGGACGTTCTCAACAACTTTCATGAAGGAAATTTTTCCAAAATCGGCCCAGAAAAGCTTGTAGAAAATAAAGACGGTGTAAACATCACCGAAATACCCATTCTGGGCAGTTTCACACGATCTGAAAATCAGGCCATCGTACCACTCATATCAACTCCAAAAATTCTGAAATTAAAGTATGTAAAACTTCATGACGTTTGGAGAAACTTTCAAGAAGAAAGTGTTTGGAAATTCGGATCACAAAAGTCTCCCCAAAAATAACAAAATGAATGAGTATAAAGGATCCGAAACTGGGTTTTCCAAAATAAGAGAAAACAATTTAGTTCTGATTGGAAAACCACCGAACTGAAACCATAGCCATTTCCTAGGGACTGAAATTGAGGATATTACAATTTACCTGCGGCTTCCCAGGCCCAAAAATCGGGATGTGACAACTCTGAAGAGCTATCGGACATCTCAACCTTAGAGTCTAGGGAATCCTGCTCAGACTCGGCCCCCGCTGACTCCTCCTCGGAATCCATTGGCTCAGCCTCGTCCTCCTGCTCCATGTGCTTATCCATAGGCTCTAGCTCCTCATCCTCCGACTCCATCGGCTCCGGACCTGAATCTCCATTCTCCAACGCATGATCAGGGCTCGCTAACTCCCCATCGGGACACTGAGGGTCAATATCCCCGGCATCGGTAAGCGGAACCTCAAAAGATAGAAGAGGCCCGTAGGTCCTCTCATGGTCCCTGATACACCACGCTATATATCTGTGGACCTGATCAACTTTCTCGCCCGCGTCAACCCGAACTGTGAAAAGATATCTAACCCAAAAATCCCCGTTCCCTGCAGGGTACACCGACTCCTTCCAGTCTATCCGGTAAGGAATCCCAAAACGAACCGGTACGGTAGACATCTTAAGGCCGGGGGTTTGAAAAATTGATTTCAACAACAGTGAGAATGAATCTCAGCGAGTAGTTTCCCTAAACCTAAACTAGGCTAACATGCACCTCCTGACGAGTACCAATCTACACACTAATCAAATCATAAATGACTTAGGCCCTTGGGCCCAAATTTAGTACTCACCTTGCCCTGCAAGTTAGGCACTTATAAATTACGATAACAGTACAGGACTCAACCACAGCACATATACGAACATCACTCAGCCACGACGCCTGTCATGCATATGCTCGTGCTCACACCCATGCTCAAGTCTCATTAATGCATTTCGCACACTTGCACTTTTGCACACTTGCAATTACCAATTTTACCGACCCGCGTAAAATGCATCAGGTCTAATAGTTTGAGATCGATCTCTGGCCCGCGTAAAACGCATCAAGCTCATGACACACAACCCGCATAAAACGCATCAGGCTGGTCATCTTCCAGTAATCCGGGTATCGTCCCGCGTAACACGCATCAGGACGAGTTCACTGCCCCACGTAAAACGCATCAGGGCTTTATGTGATCACACATTCACATACACCACTCATTATCTGAACCTCGTGTAAAACGCATCAGGGTGTTTTAGGCGATCACACGCTCATGTCATTCGTGCACACTCGTATATGCACATGCTATGCCAATGCTCGAGATGCACACCTATGGCCATAAAGTTCACACTTGGGCATTCAAGAATTTCACAACGAGCATCCAATTGCACAACGCCACTCATTCAATTCACAATGCAATATGCTCAATTCAATAAGTCACAAGCCCAACTAATCACATCATCCAGTCCAGCCATGGCACAAACTCGGCACACAGATCACGAAATTAAATCGGTAAAAATCACAAGTCTATGACCCCTAAAACTCCCTCAAGTCACGAGTACATAAGTACTCAACATGGCATCACAAAATAAATCACAATCAGGGACAATTCAGCCACTCAGTCAGTCCATCTAAACATTTCTAGTAATCACACAATTAAGCCTCAAATTGATCGCGCCTTGTCCAATTCAATCTCGATATGGGCAGCCACCAAACAAGTCACTCTAAGCCAATAAAAATCCTCAAAACACTCCATTTGGCTCTCCAAAACATCATCCAAATCAGCCACCATGAGGACCATACTAGGCGCGCACTATAATCCACAATTAAACCCGAACTTACCCCAAGCTCGGGTCGATTCAATCCAATATGTCCAGCCATGGCACCGCCCATTTTAAGCCTCTAACCCTCAATTAAATTATCACCCTAAGTCGCAAAATCAGCCACAACATCAACCCCTAACAATCTCTACAATTTAACCCCTAAAATACCCTAATTAACCCCTAAAACCCATCTAGAAATGTAAATTAGCCTAATTAGGGTTTACGATTGTACTCACTTGGATTCCTAAGCTCCTAAACAAGGCTAAACAGTTAGCAAGGCGGCTGAGCAGTGGCGGGGCAAGCGGCGGCGACGAGCGGCCTTCACGGCGGCAGCACTGGCGGCGGCTCGCATACGGCAATCCTTGGTGGGGGCTGGTACCCACGCAGCTGGGGAAGGGAGAAGGAGAGGACGAGACGGCTAGGTTGTGGTGGTGAGGCGAGGGAGACGGCAGCACACGACGGCAGTGGCGTGAGGTCGGGAGGGGGAAGCTCACGAGAGAGGGGAGAGAGAGAGGAGGAAATAAAGGAGAGAGAGAGAGAGAGAGAGAGAGAGAGAGAGAGAGAGAGAGAGAGAGAGAGAGAGAGAGAGACTAGAGTGTTATCACATTGCTTAGTGGGGTGGTTGAACTACTATTCCAAGAATGACCAATTTGCCCCTAATCCAAGAGTAGAGATTAAATCTATCTAAAAAGTCTAGGGGCATAATTGTCCAACATTTCTAACATTATTGCGCTGAAACATCTAATATAAAACCCTAAAATACTCCCAAAATTCGGAACCATAAAATTAGGCCTAGGGGCAAAACGGTAATTTTCCGGTCCGAGGTTAACTTTCCAATTTTTAACTCCACTGATCCCAAATATAAGTGGCCACATAAAAATGACGTCGTCCTTGTGAAAATAGTCACGTATGCCCACGAAACTCGACACCGAAGTTCGGACTTAATTCCACGATCAATTTCGCTCAATTTACGATTTTAGCGTCTCTCACTAACGGGCGGCTATTTAGGAGTTACGCGTATCGACCTAGGGCTACTCAAATCATGACGGTCCTGATTTCCCAGAGAACACGAGGATTTATCACTAGTTCCGGGGGACATGATCATTCGGAATAAGTTCCGGATCGTTCGCCGCGCGTACTCTTGTTTGTACGGAATCACCCACGATCTGATCATACGTCATTGGCCAAATTGAATCCGTCACTCTCAGCCCACATTGGCACAAAATATTTCCTTGTTGCTTCTCAAAATCGGACTCGATTCACGTTCGAGTTCTTGGATCCACGCACCGTTTTTCCTAGTTAGCCTTTTCCTATTGGTCAGTATCCCAAGAATGATCAGTTCCAAGCAAGACTTACTAAAACGAAATGAGAAATACATCAATTTCATTGATCACGAACGTGAGTCGAATTTAAGGACGTTACTTAAAGGTAAAAAGTCCATTGCTTTAAAAACTAATATTGATTCTAATGACACAAATGCAAATTCAGATGAAGATGAGGATGAAAAGTTGGCTCTAATGGTTAAGAAACTGAAAAAGATGGCAAAGAAGGTGAAGATGAATAAGTTAAAGAAGCAATTCAAGAATTCTGAGTCATCAAAAGTGAAGAAGCTAAATTTTCAAAAGAAATCAAGTGCCAAAGATGAAGAAAACAAAGACATAATATGTTTCCACTACAAAAAGAATGGTCACATATAGCCAAAATATCAACTTCTCAAAAAGAACAAAGGGAAGTATGAACGATATAAGAAGGCTTTCAAAGCTGAAACATGGAGTGATTCAGAGGATGATGAAAGTAAACAAGAATTTGCCAATAGTTGTTTGATGGCAAAATCAGACTTAGAATCAAGTTCTGATGAAGAAGATGAGGTAAGCAATTCAAATATTCTTGAAGCAGTTGCAAATTATAGTGATGAGTTAATCTCTGTTAATAAAATTGCCTTCAAAAAGATTTTTGTATTGAAGAAGGAGATTGTGTCCCTAAGAAGTATGACTCAAAATAAAGAAATTGATGAGCCAATTGAATATTTAAAAAAGGAAAACAATATTTTAAAACAGTAAGATATTTCGCAAAATGATAAGATTGATTTCTTGCAAAAAGAGTTTAATCTTATCAAGAAGAATAAAGATTTTCTTGAAAAGGAAAATGATTCAATGAAAATGGAAATTTCTGATCTGAAAAATATTTCTAAGGAAAGTATTGATCGAATCTCTAATGAAAAAGAACTTTTAAAAAATGATATTTCTAATATAACCAACAAATTCTCAATGGGTTTGAACAATCTTCAACATATTTTATCAATTCAAGTTTCTTATTATTATAAATCAAGTCTGGGTTTTGAGAAAAATTGTAACGCCCTGATCTCGGGGTTATTCATGTGACGTCCCGTTCATTATTATCTTTCTTTAAACACAAGCGGAAGCATATCTCAGAACAGTCACAATCAATACACACAACGGAAATAAGACAAGAAGCATCATGAGCAAACCTTATATTTACAATACATACAAACATGTTTTAACAAGCCCTTCGGGTCATGGCAAACAACACATATTTCATCGCCGACTATAAATAGCTAATTTTGACTTGGGTTAACCTATACCCATTACGGCTTCTCGCTCCTCGCTTCTTCACCTTCACCCCGGTCCCATCCGCCTGGCCATCTCACATCCCACCCGTGGCTTTATCCTGGAGCCGGCCTGCCCGCACCGCCAAAGCACCATTGAACCTACGCACGGATGAGGCACCAAGTTCATTAGGCCCTCATCGAATCGTCACAAGCATCGTGATTTGACGGTAGGCGCAATCTTTCTGACATCTATTATGGTGAGCACTTCGGCTCTCTACTCCACAGGATTGCCAACGCGGGCTGGGGAAGATGCCACCCTACGGACCTAAAAAAAAAAGGGAAACAATGGAGGATGAGTCGAGGAGACTTAGCAAGTGAAAATACTAATATCAAGCGAGAATATATCAATCGCCGTTAACATAAGTCGGCCCTTACCGCACTTGCATCGATGGCAGATCAATAGCAAAGTTCAAACAAGAGAACATCACGCATGGCCACATCGTGCACACTTTACAAACCAAGGCTCGGTTCTATCTCAAAACAACATCAAACATGAAACATGATCAAATCGAGAAATGAATCAACTACGACCAACCAAACAACCGAGAAACGGTCTAAGCAAATCACGTCACAACGCATCTCAACATCCTTTCCCGGTATTAGGGAATTCAATTACACATCAATTAAACAAGAACTAGAGAAAACTAAGCGTGTGAAGGACATGAGAACTTCAGTGACTTTCGAGCGATTCTTGGCGGTTCTCGGGCTCAAACACAAACACACGGCCTTGGACGTGGCTTTCTCACTTGATCGAACAACAAGAAAAAGGATGAGTTGGTGAAGCTCTCTCTCTCTATCTCTTTCTCGGCTTCTCTTTCTCTCTCTATTTCTCTCTCCCCTTGGCTGAATGGCCTTCTTCCTATTTATAGAGAGGCAAAACTTGGGGCTAAAGTTTGGATGAGGTAAGTGCACGTGTCATCGGGGAGCATGAGGTAAGTGCACGTGTCATCATGGAGGGGCCCTAAAGTCTTCGTTCATTAATGCATGACATCATGAAGGGCCACCAAAGTCTAACTTAATTAATACTAGTCATGATAGTGGGGCATCAAAGTCTAACTTTAATAAATAAGGGTCATAATGAAGCTTGGAGGATAAGCTTTGACTCAGTCAAGGCCTTATCCTCTAGATTCTTCTACTAATTTCCCGAACCGTGTACTCCTTAGAACCTTCTGACTTTGCTGATTTCTCATGCAAATGACTTGGGCTGATCGGGTCACACGAAATATACCAATTGGCACAAAAATCACAACCCGTGCCATACTTAATCACAAGATTTTCTAAAGATTTTTCGCGATAAACACGCATAATAATTCTATCCAATCCGAGGTTCAGCGTGGATATATCCTCAAATATCACCAAAAGACATCAAGTCGAGATTCCAACGTTTTTCATATAACAATTGATAAATATTTGAAATGTGACAAAACCGAACAGCCTTACACTGTTCACGAAATCGGACTTGAAAATATAGTAAATGAACTCTGAAAATTCTCAAATTTGAATATGTCATAAACAAGGCCTCAACAAACATTTTTTTATGAGAATACGAAATCTGAATCTCTCTATAAACACCATTTTTAGTAGCTCAAATACAGACTAAAAATAGTTCACTGGAACAGCATTTTTGTTTCTCAAAATAAGCTCTGTCCAGAATCCAAATCATCTTAGAAAATTCCCAAATTTATACACATTATAGAAAATGAAGTTTTCAACAACTTTCATGAAGGAAACTTTTCCAAAATCGACCCAGAAAAGCTTGTAGAAAATAAATACAGTGTAAACATCACCGAAATACCCATTCTGGGCAATTTTACATGGTCCGAAAATCAGGCCATCGTACCACTCATATCAACTCCAAAAATTATGACATTAAAGTATGTAAAACGTCAAGATATTTGGAACAACTTTCAAGAAGAAAGTGTTTGGAAATTCGGATCACAAAAGTCTCCCCAAAAATAAAAAAACGAAGGGGTACAAAGGATCTGAAACTGGGTTTTCCAAAACAAGAGAAAACAATTTAGTTCTGATTGGAAAACCACCGAACTGAAACTATAGCCATTTCTCAGGGACTGAAATTGAGGATATTACAATTTACCTACTGCTTCTCAGGCCCAAAAATCGGGATGTGACAAAAATACTGAATTGAAAAATGCTTTTCCCAATGTCAAAGAAAGACTAAAGAAAAGACCCCCCAGATTTGTGTATCAAAATCACTTTCAAAAGCAGTTTGTGAAATTCAATGGTCAAACTTCCTTTAAGTGCTCAAATTGCGGTGATACAAATCACTTAAAGAATGACTGTCCTAAGGTTTGGAGACCTGTTCAGACAAACATTCTGAAAATGATTGATCCTAATCAAAATGGACCCAAGAAAAGAAAGAACAAGTGATACCTTGATGGTGGTTGCTCAAGACATATGACCGGAGATCCTTTAAAATTCATCCATTTAGAAAGAATTAAAGGAGGAAGTGTATCCTTCGGAGGCAACAACAAAGGAAAGATAGCAAGGGAATTGTCAGAATCGAAAATCTTATCATTAATGAAGTCTCACTAGTTGAAGGTTTGAACTTCAATTTAATTAGCATTAGTCAATTATGTGATATTGGTTACAGAATCACTTTCCAAGAAGACAAATGCTCTGGGATAAGTAAAGACAATAAGCAATTATTTACAAGTCGAAGACATGGAAACATGTATCTACTAGACACGAAATCTAACAACTTGCAATGTTTCGTTTCCATAAAAGAAGAATCTGATCAGTGGCACAGAAAGCTCGGACACATTAGTGTCAAGTTAATATCCAAAATAACTTCAAAGAAACTTGTCAAAGAATTGCCAGAACGAAGATTCAAGAGTACAGAGTTATGTTCAGCTTGTTCTAACCGGACTTTACAGTTACTTCATATGGACATTTTTTGTCCTACTCAAACTCTAAGTCTTGGAGGTAAGAAATACTGCTTAGTTATTATAGATGATTATTCAAGATTTACTTGGATATTCTTTTTGACTCATACAAGTGGAACATTTGAATATTTCTCAAAATTTTCCAAAAAGATACAAAATGAAAATGGGTATACTATTTCGAGCATTAAATTTAATCATGGAAGAGAATTTGAAAATCAAAATTTTTCTTATTTTTATGATGAAAATGATATTCAACATACTTTTTCGTCACCCTATACTCCTGAACAAAATGGAGTAGTTGAAAGAAATAATAGAACTTTGCAAGAAATGGCTAGAACTCTTCTATTTGAAAACAAAACTCTAGCATATTTTCGGGCTGAAGCTGTATCAACAGCTTGTTATATTTCAAATAGAAATTTTTCCAAGACAAATTCTTGAAAAGACCCCTTATAAACTGTTCAAAGATAAAATTCCCAATGTCTCGTATTTTCGGATATTTAGATGTAAATGTTTTATTCTCAAAAATCCTAATGATCGTGTTGGTAAGTTTGATGAAAAGTCAAATGAAGAAATCTTTCTTGGATACTCAACAATAAGTAAGGCTCACAGAATATACAATAAAAATACTCAAACCGTGGAAAAATCATTAAATGTTAAGTTTGAAAACTCAATTCAGACTCAACAAGATTATTCTGATACTAAAAATCCAGCATCTAATGAAATAACGGTAAGTAAAAATGATTAGAATCAAAGATCTAATGAAGCTTAGGAATCATCAAACCAACAAGACAATGAAGAATCATAAAATCTCAATGATGAAAACGATGAAAGATTCAACAAGAACTGGAAGCAAAAATCCAGTCATCCCAAAGAACTCATCATTGGAAATTTAGATGAAGGGATCAAAACCAGAGCAAAGGTGAAGGAAATCATAAATACAATGGCTTTCATTTCTGAAGTTGAACTAAAGAATGTCGAAGATTCCTTGAAAGATGAAAGCTGGATTGAAGCAATGCAAGAGGAACTTTTATAATTCTGGATCAATCGAGTGTGGGAGCTTGTTCCTAGACCCAAACATCATTCAGTTATTGGAATAAAATGGGTATTTCGAAATAAACTAGATTATCAAGGAAAAGCCGTCAGAAACAAAGAAAAACTTGTGGCCAAAGGATATTCACAAGAGGAAGGAATAGATTACAATGAAACGTATGCTCCGGTAGCCAGGTTAGAAGCAATAAGAATTTTACTAGTTTATGCTTGTTTTTATGATTTTAAACTATTTCAGATGGATGTCAAAAGCGCTTTCTTGAATGGCTACATAAAAAAGGAAGTATATGTAGAACAACCTCCGGGTTTTGAAGATCCTCACAAGCCTGATCAAGTATATACTTTCAAGAAAGCATTATACGGTCTTAAACAAGCACCACGTGCTTGATACGAAAGACTGAGTAGCTTTATGGAATAAAGTGATTTTACAAAAGGTAATGTAAACACTACCTTATTCATCAAAAGGAAAGGTAAAGACATTTTAATAGTTCAAATTTATGTAGATGATATTATTTTTGGTTCTATAAATGAAAAATTATGTATGAATTTTTCTAAAATGATGCAAAGTGAATTCCAAATGAGCATGATGGGTGAGTTAACTTTCTTCCTTGGATTACAGGTTAAACAAACCAAAAATGACACCTTTCTTTGTCAAGAAAAGTATGCTAGGGAAATTACGAAAAAGTTCGGTTTGGTGAATTGCAAACAGATAGAAACTCCAATGTCATATTCTATTAAACTAGACAAGGATGAAAAAGAAAAACCAGTAGATAAAAAATTATATAGAAGCATGATTGGCTCGCTTTTATATTTAACTACTTCAGGACCAGATATTATGTCCAATGTTTGTTTGTGTGCCAGAATTCAATCAGAACCAAAAGAATCTCATCTTACTACAGTCAAAAGGATTATCAAATATGTTGGCACCAATCCTACACTTGGATTGTGGTATCCTAAGGGATTAAACTTTACTCTTAATGGATATTCTGATGCTAATTATGTTGGTTGCAAAATAGACAGGAAGAGCACTTCTGGAAGGTGTCAATTGTTAGGACACATGCTTGTTTTATGGTATTTAAAGAAGCAACAAATTGCAGCTCTTTCAATGGCAAAAGCAGAATATGTTTCATCCTTTGGATGAAACAACAATTGAGAGATTTCAATGTCAAAGACTCAATTGTGGAGATCAAGTATGACAATATCGGTGCCATCAAGATTACAGGTTATTAGCCTTTGATCTCTCTGCCATTCTAGGAGTAAAACATACAGACTTTTCTTCTATTCCTATCACTTCAGATTTGGCATATCGATCTCTGTCTGGTGACTCATCTTTCATCAGAGGCTCCACATCTCATGTATCTCACACTCTTTTTACTCTAATTTCCATTGTCCTCCATAAAATCATCAATTATCTCATACCCAAAGGATTTTCCAAAACTGATATCTCTCAATATGAGGTTAAGTTAATTTGAACAATTCAAAGCACCTTACCCATTTCTCTATCCCATATGATTTTTCTTCAAATGTATAGAACTGTTAAGAAGAGTAAAGGTCAACTCCCTTATGGAGCTTTGATCGCCGCTATCTTTGAGTATTTGAAAATCTTCATTCGTACAAAACTCAAAGGTAAACCTCTTCAAACTATGACTGTTGGAGAACTCATGATGACTAAGACGGGACACAGATTTGATGGTGAAAATTGGAAGGATAAGAAGGATAAGATTATTCTTGCCGAAATGATGAGTGCACAAAACAAGGGTTCTGTTAACATTTTTCATGAGTTTGATGAGAAGGAATCAATACCCTTAGTAAGAAAGAGGAAGGTGCAGCCGACAGACTCCAGAACTAACAGACTAGCCAAAAGAACTTAAGCCGTGGCCAATGATTTTGATGAGATGCAAATATCCACTAAACAATCTGCTGAACAATCACATGCTGATGACAGAAACCTTGGAGAAAAAAGGTTTGTGCAATGGCTACTTCATCAAGAAGCCAAGCATAAAGCTCATATAACGGTCTGAATTTCGATGTAATTCCGAGATCAATAAAATTGATATTATTCTGCATTTCAGTTTAGTAAGTCTCGCCCAGAGCTGATCACTCTTGGGATACTAACTAATAGGGTATGGCTAACTAGGAAATGGTACGTGGACCAGGGATTCGAGCGTGAATTGAACACCGATCACGAGAAATGATGAGGGAATATTTTGGACCGATGTAAGCCGATCTTAGGAAAGTGATGGATATGGTTTGGCTAAGGCCAATGAAGTATAATCGGATCGGAGGTGATTCTGTAGGACCAAAAGTATACGTGGCCAATCAATCCTAAACTTAAACCGAATGATCGCGACCTCTGAGACTAGTGATAATTTCTCATTCTCTCAATAATTGGGATCGTCGTGACTCAGATAACCCTAGGTCGATATGTGTAACTCCTAAATAGCCGCCCGTTAGTGAGAGACCCTGAAATTAGAAATTTAGCGAGATTTGGTCATAAAATTTGATCCGGACTTGGTCATCGATTTTCGGGTCTGTATACAATTATTTTGCAAGGCCGACATCATTTTAGAGTGGCCACACATATTTGGAGTTATTACGGTCGAAAAATGGAATTTCGACCCGAAAGTGAAAAATTACGATTTTGCCCTTCCGGACTTCGAAGTTGAATTTCGAGGGCTTGTACGGCTATTTTCGCTATTCCGACACCATATTATGTTGGCCACACACATTTGGGGTTGGTATGGGCGAAAAATGAAATTTCGACCCGGGACCGGAAAAATGACCATTTTGCCCCTAGCCCATTTTTTATTCCGAATTTTTGGAAAATAATTAAGGAATTAATTAATTTGGATTTATCTCAATTATTGGATCAATTACCATGTTACCCCTCAATTATTGGATGAGATTAAACGTGGACCGTTAGATTATGAGCATTTTGGTCAAGAGGCTCGGATTCGCAACACGTATCCTCCACTCACCTACTATATTTGACCAAGTTGGACTTTCTCTCTCCTCCTATTCCCATTCGGCCAGCCCCCACCGAATAGCCCCTCCTCTACCGGTCTCTCTCTCTCCCTCGGCCATTCACGCCGGAACAAGTCGTCGGTCGCCGGAGCTGCTCGCCGCCGCACCAGCCGCCACCGTCTCCACCTCACCACCACCACCATCTCGTCCCCATCCTCTCTCTCTTTTCTATTTCCTTTTTCCTCTCGACCACGCAAGACCGCCGCTCGCTGCCGTATGTCGCCATCGTCGGTGAGCCGTGCCATGCGCTGCCGTGCTGTCCACCCATCCACCGCCACTCATCCTCACCGAACCGCATCCCCTCCGCCCGTCTTGCCATCCCCGTCCTCGCAGCCATTCCGATAGGCCAAAGGACCGCTATCCGTATGCCACGCTGCCGCCGTTGCCACCGTCTACAGTTGAAACGCTGCCGCTGGTTCCACCGTTCATCGGTGATCGGCCGCCGTTTCTCATCGACGTGGTTTGGATTTTGGTGAGTGTACCTCCTAAGCCTGGATTAGGACTGACGGTGCATTTTCTGGACTAGCTTAGGTATTATCGGCGTATATTTAGGATAGGATTGAGGACCGATTGGTGGAAATAAAATCCGAGGAATTTAGTGGGATTATTATAGATAATTATTGGGCTCGAATTGATGGAATAATGGCTATTCGTATTTTGAGGAATGTACCTAATTATAACGGACAGTAAGAATTGATAGTTGAATGACCGGGATTACCTAGGGTGATTGGCTATTGATTAATTGGTGATTAATTGTGCTTAATTATGAAATGCCATGTTGTGTGCTCGTATGGCCGAATCGTGCGGAGTGTGAATGGCCAATTGACGGCTTGAATTAAGTATGAAATTGTGCATTGGGAATTGGGCCGTACGGTATTAACTGGCCAAGTGAGCATACTATTTGTAAATTGGGCACTGTATGGTGATATGGATTTGATTGAGTGTCTGTGCTTCGCTGATGCTCATGTTGCATTTTTCATAGTCACGCATTGTGTATGCCGAGAGTGGGGCATGTGATGAAATTGTGCGAGGATGTGTGCTCGACATGAGCATTTGATCACCTAAAATACCCTGATGCATTTTACGCGGGGTTGTCGCGACCTACCCCTCGAGGGCCAAACTAGATGAGGCGGATTTAGAGATAAGTGTTCATGAAACAGTTCATATGGCACATCATAAAAAATGATTTTACTTGAAGTATAAATCTTTTGGTTATCCATATGGTCCATTGATCGTGAACGTGGATTTTCCCTAAATACATATCTCGCGTGACAGAGGATTGATTTTATCTTTTTGAGGAGTCGCCACTAGCCTAGGTCGGGGGTCGACTAGAATACCCAATCGAAACGCGGGAATTTCGTTTCGGTTTCTACGAAAACCAGAGATCAAAGGTTCGGGGACTAGGTTATGTTAATATTTCTATTAATGTCCTTTTGGTACGGCTAAACTTAACATGGTTGTTATCTAAATCGTCATGCATTTGTTCTTTACCATTTTCATGTCAAAATCTTAGTCCACTAGGTGATCATGCATCTTGTTTATGTATTTTCAGTTAAGATTCTAAACTAATCCTATCTTAGTCTAGAAAAAGAAAGAAACAATCAATTGTATTGAAAAACATTGCGTAAAGTTAACACTCGAAGTATTGAAAAGACAAGCTAATTCTAAGTGCTAGAAAGTAAAAACCCGCAACTCGTCAGGCGTTTATTACAACACAAATTGAAAAGACCCAAAACATGATCGGGGATGAATGAATTGAATTTGAAACCGGATCGGACATCGATTTATCGCCACCATCAAATGAGTACAAATTGAGAATGGATTGGACATCGATCAATCGCCTTGGCCTTTTTCAATTTTGGATTATCTCCTATGCACCGCCTCTCGGGTGTCGGTGTTTACATTCACAACATTCATTCACGATAAACAATGCACAAAGGAACAACCAAAGAAAAACAATGGTGCAAAAAATTCACTAATTAAGCACGGGCCTCGGGATCGGCCTTTGTTTTTCATGCGTTTCGATTCACCACCCACCTAATCATCTAACATTATTTGATTAATGGTTAACAATAATGGGCTACCATTTGCATTTACAAAACGGCAACTCATATCAATTAACCCCTAAAGTCGGGTTCTAAATGACCATAACGGGCTACCCGCCAAACATGCACCGGGCCTAACATTCATCTAACAAACACATGCATAGTAATAGAATGAGCATGCATTCAGGCCCATGGGCCTTATTTCGAAGCCAATCAAACCATGAGAAGTGGGTTTCATAAGGAGACCACTTATTCAGTTTTTATCTAATTCAGATTGCTTCTGTTCAAATGTGATTAACTAACCTAATGATGTCCAAATAAAGTGATTTAGGTGTCATTAGAAAGCTTATGACATGAGGAACAAAAGTCAAGCAGACCATTTTTTCTAAATCCTCACCGATTTTCCCGAAAATGACAAATTTACCCTCGGTGACAGGCTGGACTCGGTTCTATTAAGGATTTTAAAATAATGGCGGGAAAAATAATAAACCTTATCAAAACCATGTGAAAATATTTAGGTAGTTAGGATTCTCCATGTGCAACGAATTTCATGATTTGAGTTTTTGCTAAAAAATCCTCCAAAATTTTATAAAATTCTGTTTTCGCGAAGGCCTCAATTGCAAATAAAATTTTAATCCAAGAAGACCTTTTACGAAATTTTAAGCAAATTGACCCTCCAAAAATTGATATTAGGCCCTCAAAATTTTCAGTCAATATAATGAGACCCCAATGAACAACTTTGTAATTTTTACTTTTTGCAAAAAAGGACTCTAACTTTATCAAATTCGGAAAAACATCTTTTAGATTCAAAAGGAATGAAAATCAGATCTGAACACAGATACTGATTCGATCATAAAAATTCCTTTTGAAAATTCAAATGAACTCCGATTTTGATGAAATTAGCATCAATGGAAAGATATCGATCTCAATGTAGACTTTTGTGAAGAAAATTTTTTCATATTTTAAACACACGAATTTATGAAAGTCGAAGAACACGCGAAGGTCAATCAACAACCAGTCTGTCACCCGATTCATGCATAGATAACATTCCAGATCGTGCAATGCTAGCATGCTTGGAATTTTATGAAAATTTTATGATGAATAGATTAAGATATGCTTTACAACTTTCATGAAGAAAGTTTGTTCAAAAAATGATCATAGAAAATCAGAAAAAATCATCAAACAGCGAAACGTCAATCAGGAATACATCAGAACAGACTTGAACATCACATTCCAGATTTTGATCCTAACTTCCGAAAGAGTTTTGACATAGCAAATTAAGTCCAATTGAGGCATGCAATATATCAAATCGAAGCTTAAGACGTGTTTTACGATTCTCTAGTTGGTCACTTCGCGAGATTTTGACGTTAACGAGCTGAAATCGGCATCTCAAACATGCAGGTTTTTCTGGACGAAATTACAAAACAATATCCAAGAGCACTTACCTTGTTTAACGATGCTCCGACGCGCGATCGAGCGCTCCGGCCTCCATATTCAGATTAAGAATAGTACGGAGAAATCTCAGAAAGCTCGGCCAACCTATGAGAAGAGATTGTACAAACTATAGTGAGAATCGATTTGATCTCGCACTATTGAACTAATAACGGAGAATCAAATCAAAAGACGCGATCCAGTGGCCGTTCAACGAGAATCCGACCACCACAGTGACATGAAGACGCCGAGGAATGCTGCTGGAGGTTTTGGATTGCCGGAGGGAATGCCGGTTGGTCGGTTCAGCCACTTGAACCAGCGGATCAGATCACCGGCAGCAAAACCGGTGATGCTGCCGTGAAGGAAAACTCGCTGGATTGTGGAGCTCTGACCACCAGCAGGCTTGGCTGGTGTTGCGACTGACTTCGTGACACCGTGGGGGACGATGGTGTGGCGGTGATCCGCCGGAAAATGGCCGGCGATGAGGTGGGATGGCCAGCGACCAAGAGAGAACGAGAGAGAGAGAGAGATCGTGAGTTTAGAGAGAGAGAGAGAGAGAGAGAGATTGAAGAGAGAGAATCTAGATCTGAAAATGAGTGTCCCCCCCAATTTTGGAGGGAAAAAACATTATATATCCCCCTCAACTTTGAATCTTGGCCCTTAGATTAATCCAATTGCCCAAAATGCATCCTTAATGATTAAAAATATTCTTTAGAGGCTAAGGATTGGTGACATGGCATCATGGATGAACATGATCAATTCTAAATGAATGGTCACAATTGATTTGCTTATCCCCTAATTAATTTGCTTAATCCTCAAAGAATGGCATTTTAGTAATTTCGCGTAGGGACATTTTCGTAATTTTCAATTAAGGGCATTTTTGTCATTTTTGGGCTCAAAAGGATGTGGCCGGCCTTAGCTGGTCGGAATAGACCGTCGATCGCCGAACTTTCGACCGGAAAATGGCTAGTCCGATCAAACATGTTCAATTTGAATCAAACCGGGTTAAGCCGGTTAGCCTCGAATTTGGCCTAATTGAACTGGTTCAATCCTTGATTCCTTTTGTTCCAATTTGGTACAATTTGATCTCTATCATGATTAATTGACTCCATTAATATCGAATTCAATCAAATTGGATTGAACCGATTTGAAATTCATGCACAAATTGATCCAATTTAACTTGTTTAGCTCAATTGTTCTTGAATTTAAGTAATTGCATAGCCAAGCTAGACTAACAAATTTAATTACAGTCCAATGATAGACTTGTTTATTTCTTTCAAATCTGCCATTTGGTCCTTTTGGATGACATCTTTGCGATAGTCAAAATGATATAACCCCAGCTTGAGGAATGGCGGAATCTTTTGAAGCGCGCGATATTGACGAATCACCCTAAAAGGGTAATATGACGTAGACCCCGTGAGACCCAAAAGTGGGATTGGGTTGTCGGATCTGTTATTAAGGTGCACCTTGGGATTTCCAAGCCAACGAACATGCCATTGGATTTGATTTGGAACAAGGTTCTTAAAAAAATTAAACCAAGTTGAGAATGACCAATAAGGAAAGATTTCTTCCTTTTCTCTAAAGAGTGAGATAGGAGACACATTTATGATTTTCAAGCTCAAACCGAAATCTTTGAGGTGAGAGACCAACCAAATTTGGAGTAAACCTATTGGGGCTCTAAAGAAACCATTTCTATTTTGTTTGAACTTATTGAGTGATACAAAGATCTCACCTAGGATCATATTAGAGAATCGTTTGAACATACACACTTGATTGACAATGTGAATTACCAAAGGATCCATGGTCTTTTTGGTGAATGGAAAAACCACAAAACCAAAGAATGCTAAAAGAAAAACTCGAGGAATTTGATTACCCGCTTCTTTTGGCAAGCTAAAAAAATGTCGTTATAAGAATGTGAAGGAGAGTGCATTGGAATTTCCTCTAAGGACGCATTTGATTTGGATAATGTCAATCCCTAAGAATTGGCTCAAAAGAGTTATTGGATCTACATCTATCGGAGGACTAACTAGACCAAAAGACCCGACTCTTCCAATGGCAATATCGTACTCCTCAATTGTAGGGGTCAACTCATTTCGACCAAACACAAAAGTGGATGTCTTTGAATTCCAAAAACGGGACAATGCTTTGATCATAGCAACACGAGGCTCGACGTATAAAAGAGCGGGAAGATATCCAATCCTCTTTTCTACGTAGTCCTTGTGCTTTGACTCGAGAATTTCCCATATGACCACGAGAGCTCTAGGTATGGGGACGATTCAAATCTCTGACATATCTATTTTGACTAACCATAATTTGGGGCATCGAGATTAATCACCACGCATTATAGAAAGGAATAACACGTGGAATTGAAATGGCATAATTGAAATTGTAGAACGATACAATCAACCTTACCACGAAGAGAAAATGACAAACACATCGACACATCGCATGAGGACATGTGAGTTTTGACATCTAAGGGTAGGATTCTAAAGGTTTAAGGTCCCCATCTTAATTAGATAAGAAGAGTTTACCCACCACTACTAACGTCGGTCGGTGCACTTCTTACTAATCAAGATGAGCGGTATTGAAGAATGGATTACCACATGCATTCACATGTGGATTCCACTCTTAATACCTCCTAAAGGTGCCTTAAAGCGATCTGGGGTTTTAGACCGCGGGACGTGGGTGCGTTGTGTCGTGCTAAAGCAGGTAAACATGCATTTAAATCTAAAGCAAACAATACTTCAACATAATCTCATACATTCGACATTCATCTGAACGCCACCTACAAAACAAAGGGTTTGCATTCACTCCACCCCTTATGTCTCCCATCTACAAAACCATTTAACACATGGTTAGTGGACTAACCTCATTTTCCACGCGACTTCGACATGCAGTCGATGCTACAAAATGTAGACAAGTGAGATAACAACCAACAAGTTTATTACGGCTTTAATCCACTTAGGTTTGTAACCTAGTCCCCAGCGGAGTCGCCAAGCCTATCGCGACCTATCCCTCGAGGGCCGAACTCGATGAGGCGGGTTTAGAGATAAGTGTTCATGAAACGGTTCATATGGCACATCATAAAAAATGATTTTACTTGAAGTATAAATCTTTTGATTATCCATATGGCCCATTGATCATGAACGTGGATTTTTCCCAAATCCATATCTCGCGTGACAACGGATTGATTTTATCTTTTTTAGGAGTCGCCACTAGCCTAGGTCGGGGTTGGCTAGAATACCCAACCGAAACGCGGGAATTTCGTTTCGGTTTCTACGAAAATCAGAGATCAAAGGTTCGAGGACTAGCTTACGTTAATATTTCTATTAACGCCCTTTCGGTACCGCTAAACTAAACATGGTTGTTATCTAAATCGTCATGCATTTGTTCTTTACCATTTTCATGTCAAAATCTTAGTCCACTAGGTGATCATGCATCTTGTTTTTGTATTTTCATTTAAGATTCTAAACTAATCCTATCTTAGTCTAGAAAAAGAAAGAAACAATCAATTGTATTGAAAAACATTGGGTAAAGTAAACACTCGAAGTATTGAAAAGACGAGCTAATTCTAAGTGCTAGAAAGTAAAAACCCGCAACTGAGCGTTTATTACAACACAAATTGAAAAGACCCGAAACATGATCGGGGATAAATGAATTGAATTTGAAACCGGATCGGACATCGGTTTATCGCCACCATCAAATGAGTACAAATTGAGACCGGATTGGACATCGGTCAATCGCCTTGACCTTTTTCAATTTTGGATTATCTCCCATGCACCGCCTCTCGGGTGTCGGTGTTTACATTCACAAGATTCATTCACGATAAACAATGCACAAAGGAACAACCAAAGAAAAACAATGGTGCAAACAATTCACTAATTAAGCACGGGCCTCGGGATCGGCCTTTGTTTTTCATGCGTTTCGATTCACCACCCACCTAATCATCTAACATTATTTGATTAATGGTTAACGATAATAGGCTATCATTTGCATTCACAAAACGGCAACTCATATCAATTAACCCCTAAAGTCGGGTTCTAAATGACCATAACAGGCTACCCGCCGAACATGCACCGGACCTAACATTCATCTAACAAACACATGCATAGTAATAGAATGAGCATGCATTCAGGCCCATGGGCCTTATTTCGGAGCCAATCAAACGATGAGAAGTGGGCTTCATAAGGGGACCACTTATTCAGTTTTTATCTAATTCGGATTGCTTCTGTTCAGATGTGATTAACTAACCTAATCATGTCCAAATGAAGTGATTTAGGTTTCATTAGAAAGCTTATGACATGAGGATCAAAAGTCAAGAAGCCCATTTTTTCTAAATCCTCACCGATTTTCCCGAAAATGACAAATTTACCCTCGGTGACAGGCTAGACTCGGTTCTGTTAAGGATTTCAAAATAATGGCGGGAAAAATAACAAACCTTATCAAAACCACGTGAAACTTTTTAGGTAGTTAGGATTCTCCGTGTGCAACGAATTTCATGTTTTGAATTTTTGCTAAAAAATCCTCCAAATGTTATAAAATTAGGTTTTCGCGAAGGGCTCAATTGCAAATCAAATTTTAATCTGAGAAGACCTTTTATGAAATTTTAAGCAAATTGACCCTCCAAAAACTGATATTAGGCCCTCAAAATTTTTAGTCAACATAATAAGGCCCCAATGAACAACTTTGTAATTTTGACTTTTTGCAAAAAAGGACTCTAACTTTATCAAATTCGGAAAAACATCTTTTAAATTCAAAAGGAATAAAAATCAGATCTGAACACAGATACTGATTCGATCATAAAAATTCCTTTTGAAAATCCAAATGAACTCCGATTTTGATGAAATTAGTATCAATGGAAAGATATCGATCTTAATGTGGACTTTTGTGAAGAAATGTTTTTCATATTTTGAACACAAGAATTTATGAAAATCGAAGAAGACGCAAAGGTCAATCAGCAACCAGTCTGTCACCCGATTCATGCATAGATGACGTTCCAGATCGTGCAATGCTAGTATGCTTGGAATTTTATGAAAATTTTATGATGAATAGATTAAGATGTGCTTTACAACTTTCATGAAGAAAGTTTGTTCAAAAAATGATCATAGAAAATCAGAAAAAATCATCAAACAGCACAATGTCAATCAGGAATACATCAGAACAGACTTGAACATCACATTCCAAATTCTGATCCTAACTTCCGAAAGAGTTTTGACATAGCAAATTAAGTCCGATTGAGGCATGCAATATATCAAATTGAAGCTTAAGACGTGTTTTACGATTCACTAGTTTGTCACTTCACGAGATTTCGACGTTAATGAGCTGAAATCGGCATCTCAAACATGCAGGTTTTTCTGGACAAAATTACAGGACAATATCCAAGAGCACTTACCTTGTTTAACGATGCTCCGACACGTGAAAGAGCGATCCGGCCTCCGTATTCAGATTAAGAACAGTACAGAGAAATCTCAGAAAGCTCGGCCAACCTATGAGAAGAGATTGCACAAACTATAGTGAGAATTGATTTGATCTCGCACTATTGAACTAATAACGGAGAATCAAATCAAAAAACACGATCCGGTGGCCATTCAACGAGAATTCGGCCACCACAACGACATGAAGACGCCGAGGAATGCTGCTGGAGGTTTTGGATTGCCGGAGGGAACGCCGGTTGGCCGATTCAGCCGCTTGAACCGGCAGATCAGATCACCGGCAGCAAAACCGGTGATGCTGCCGTGAAGGAAAACTCGCCAGAATGTGGAGCTCCGGCCACCAGCAGGCTTGGCTGGTGTTGCGACTGACTTCGTGACACCGTGGGGGACGACGGTGTGGCGGTGATCCACCGGAAAATGGCCGGCGATGAGGTGGGATGGCCGACGACCGAGAGAGAGAGAGAGAGAGAGAGAGAGAGAGAGAGAGAGAGAGAGAGAGAGAGAGATTGAAGAGAGAGAATCAAGATCTGAAAATAAGTGTCCCCGCCCCCAATTTTGGAGAGAAAAAACACTATATACCCCCCTCAACTTTGAATCTTGGCCCTTAAATTAATCCAATAGCCAAAATGCATCCTTAATGATTAAGAATATTCTTTAGAGGCTAAGGATTGGTGATATGGCATCATGGATGAACATGATCAATTCTAAATGAATAGACACGATTGATTTGCTTATCCCCTAATTAATTTGCTTAATCCTCAAAGAAGGGCATTTTAGTAATTTGGCTTAAGGGCATTTTCGTAATTTTCAATTAAGGGCATTTTTGTCATTTTTGGGCTCAAAAGGATGTGGTCGGCCTTGGCTGATCGGAATAGACCGTCGATCGTCGAACTTTCGACCAGAAAATGGCTAGTCCGATTAGACCGGTTCAATTTGAATCAAACCGAGTTAAGCCGATTAGCCCCGAATTTGGCCTGATTGAACTGGTTCAATCCTTGATTCCTTTTGTTCCAATTTGGTACAATTTGATCTCTATCATGATTAATTGACTCCATTAATATCGAATTCAATCAAATTGGATTGAACCGATTTGAAATTCATGCACAAATTGATCCAATTTAACTTGTTTAGCTCAATTGTTCTTGAATTTGAGTAATTGCATAGCCAAGCTAGACTAATAAATTTAATTGAAGTCCAATTAATTAAATTGAGTCTCAATTCATCAAATTGAATATTATTCTAGAGCGGGTCAAGTTGAATTGTACTGATTAGACCAATTACTCTTAGACTTCTTGATCATTTGATCACTAAATTGATCAAATTGACTCAAATTCATGTGAATCTTCCAAAATTGATTTTGAATTTGGATTTCATATAAGAAATTAGGCTCATTCGTGCCTCAATTGCGCAAATCATGAAGAATCGATCAAAATCATTGATTAGGGCCAAAATTGAGGGTTTTTGTGTTTGGCTTGGAATCACAAAATTGGTTCCAAAATTGAATATAAGATGACCTCTAGATCAAATGTCATGAAGGAAACTAACCTAAAAAATGACTAGAAATGAAGTAATTTTATTTTTTGCCGATTTGAACCAAATTCTGCAAATTGGGAAAAAGTTGATCCTAAATCGATTTTTGTAAAATTTCAAATGCCAAAGGCAAATTGAATGTAAAATAAGATGATTTTGAATTTTTGTATTTTTCAATTTTTTTGGTCAAAGGTTTAACCAAAAGGCAAACCCTAGTTGACTTTTAACTAGGAGCTTGATTTTATGATCAAATCTTTGAATTTTTCTGAAATTTCAACTTCTAAAGTGAAATTGAACTTGAAAGGAATCTTTTTATGAGAAAAGCCCCAATTTGACCCGGGGTTGACTTTTGGTCAAAGGGTTGACCAAAAGTCAACTCGAAAGTCAATCGTTTGACTTTTCGAGTTTTTGCATGAAATGAATAGAAAATCATCTACAGAAGCTAGGCCAATAGACAGAATTAAAAAAATGACACTTTTTATTCAAGAAACGGGTTCCGTCGCGATCGGAAACCATAATCTCGAATTTTCTATTTTTAATAACGCGTCGCCTAAAAATTAGGTGTCAACAGGGGTTCAAATAATAACTGGCCGTATGTCTGTGATACATGTTACACGGGGTGTGCCGTCCTCATGCACTTTGTAGCAGGATAATGCCCGGTATGTCCGGAAGACAACCAGTCTCATGCACTTTAAAGCAGGCTTAGTTCGTAAGGAGATCAGTGTTGCGCCTTATGCACTTTGTAGTAGGCTAGAGACACTGGACCTAGAACGTTTTACGCTAGCCACGGAGTGTTGTGTTTAAGAAATGGACCTGATGCGTATTTACGCGGGTCGAATGAAATGATAAATCGAGCATTCGCCAGTGTGCTAGTGTGGGCTAGTGAACCGAGATATGAATATGGTATGAGAATAGCATATGCATACATAAGAGTGCATGGGTCAGTGTGTGAATGTGCGAGACTCGGTGATTGGCATGTGATTCGAACACTAATGAGCATGAACATGCGTATGACGTACGTATGGATAACGCGTTCATGTATATGAGTTGAGCATTATATCGAAATGCCAACCTGTAGGGTCAGCCAAGTAAGTGATCTGGGGTCGACGGCCCTGGTCGGAGGGTGATTGTGATTTGTATTGCTATGCTGATGGTAATATACCTGTCAGGAGAATGCATGTTAGCCTAGCCTAGGTTTAGGGGTTGTACTCGCTGAGATTCGTCTCACGGCTGTAATAACCCACCTTTTCAGACCTCCAGCCCTGAGTATGCCGAAGCAGCCGCCTTTTTTTGGGATCCCTACACAGATCCATTCGACTTCGAGGGTGTACCCCGCTGGAAACGGGGAGGCCTATATGAGATACCATTCTGTAGTCTTTGTGAACGTGGGTGAGTACTTTTACTAGACTTAAGAATACATAGCTTGGTGCTTGAAAGATGCAGACGGAAACATTGGGCGACCTCTCGGGACATTCGACATTCTGGTAGATATAGGTGGGGTAATGATACCTCAGATGGCCGATGGCGAGATCGTGGATCCCCCGACTACAGACGAGTCTATGGCTATGGACTAAGAGCCAGGGGTGTGGTACGAGGACCCCGAGCCGATGGAAGATGAGGACCAGGAGTCGGAAGCCATGGAGTTAGACCCGGAACAGGAGGGAGAGATTACTGAGGTGGGATCGGATGTAGAGCTAGGATTAGATGAAGAGTTAAGGCTGTATATGGTTCCCCAGTTGGAGCCGGATTTAGAAGATGATTGGGCAACAGCCAAGGCCACAGAGTCAGAGGAGTCCGAGTCGAACGAGAGATCCTTAGAGGATTCTTCAGAGTCCTCAGACCCTGACTGGGAGCCGTAGAAGGGACTCGAGTTTGGTAGGGAGGATTGTATCCTTTTGACTGTAGTTCTCCTCATAGGCTTAGTTGACTCACCCTAGCCACCTACTCTTTTTGTTTTAATAGTGGCCGTTCACTGACCCCCTTTTGGTTTGGATGTATTTATGCTGTGTATATGTAAATGCTGTAAAAGAGCTTTGATAAGTATTATAAAGAATACATATTTTCAATATTGTTTGATTGTTTGTCGTTCTATCGATTGTCTCGTATTAATATTATTGTCAGGGTTTTTCTATTTATTTGCTTCCGCTTGTGCTTGCTCTTTGTTTAGGCATTGGGTCAGCGACGCTTCCTGGGACGTCGCGAATATATCGACCAAGGTAGGAATGTTACGTACCGTGGGATTTGGAGCGTGACATCCTTATTTGAATTGGTATCAGAGCAAAGTTAGCTCGATCCAATTAGGTCAAAGTCTGGAGTGATAAGGAGCGATGAGACCTTGGGTAGCCAGTAGGGTGACCTCGTGTACTATATGTATCTCCTGACAGTTGTGTTTGATTAAGTGTTTATGGATCTGACTCGTAAAGTGCAGGTGCGGCAGGACCCGAGGTGAGTATGCGAATCCCTTGGGTGATGTGTTGGATAATTCTTGTTAGGCCGCATGCTGGTGGCTGATTGTTGTTTTAATACCTGCCTAGGACTTAGACTAGGTTAGATTGGTTTAAGTCTTTAATTTCTTTGTGGAATTATAGCAGGTAATTGAGTAACTGATATTATGAGAATGAGTCAAAGAAGGGGCAAGGAACCCCAGGGTCAATCTAGCGCTGGTGGCCATGAAGCTAGGGACCCCAGGTTCCATGAAGTGATGGAGACCCTACGGGAGATAGGGCATATTATGGGGTTGCAAGCTCAGGAAAGAGCCGCAGCTTTTGCGCAGGCTGCTAGGGCCGCGCTGATTGCTAGTGTTGGAGGAAATCAAGCCCAGCAAGGGCAGGCTCAACCAGCGGGAGTTAGACAGATGTCCCAGTTAATGGAACAATTTATTAAGTTGAAGCCACCTAAGTTTCATGGTCGTGGTGACCCCGAGACTGCGCTAAGATGGGTGGAAGAATTGGAGAAAGCTTTCAAGGTTTTGGGGTGCACTGATGAAGAAAAGGTAATGCTAGCGGCTTATCAATTGCAGGACAGTGCCAATGATTGGTGGAATGCTATAGAAAGGAGAGTATTTCCCGAAGGAACAGCTCCGACTTGGGCAGTATTTGTTGAGAATTTCTATGAGAAGTATTTCTCGGAGAATGCCCAGGAAAAGAAGTTGATGGAATTTATGCGATTACGCCAAGGTCAGATGACCGTTGATTAGTATGAAGCGGAATTTACAAGACTGGCGAAGTTCGCACTGACAATGATAGAGAATCCACGAGACATAGCTCGAAGATTCCGGGATAGATTGAAGCCGGATCTTCAGAGGTTGATTTTGTCACATGATATTAAGGATTACGGGGAAATGTATAGACGTGCTCAGATTATGGAGCAGGATCAGCAGGAAAGAGCAGCCGCTTCGGGATCGCAGTTTATTCCGGATAGAGATAACCATCGTCTTGGGAAAAAACCAATGGTCGGCAATCGACGATTTGTTTCGCCAGTTAGGAGAAATATTGGGAAACTGAGTCCCCAGTCGAGTAGATATGGAGCATGTTTTAAGTGTGGGAGCATGGAGCATCAGATTCGCAATTGCCCATAGATGCGTTCCTCAGGACCACCTATGTTGTCCCAACAGCAGCCCCGAGTAGGAAATCAAGCGAAGAATCCCCCACCGGCTAGTCAGGGGCGACCACAGATCAAGAAAGGGTCTATGCCATGGCGCACAAGGAAGCTGAGAATGCGCCGGGCGTGGTCACAGGTATGATTTCCTTATGTGATCATGCCGCTTATGCATTGTTTTATCCGGGAGCGACCCATTCTTTCATTTCTGAACAGTTTGTTAAATTGATTGGTATAAAACCAGTGTTGCTTGAGAATGTGCTGTGTGTGTCGACACCCATGAGTGATAGGGTGCTAGTTTCTTTTGGATCCCCTAATTATAAGATAATTATTAGGGGTAAGGAAGAGAGTATCGACTTGGCAGTATTGGCTATGTTCGATTTTGATGTAATCATTGGAATGGACTGATTAGTTTGACAGAAAGCTGTATTGGATTGCAGTGATAGGACGATCCAATTTAATCCGAATGGACGTCCTAGTTTTGTATTCTAGGGAAATCGAGGAGGAATCTCGATCCCTTGGATTTCCTCGCTTGAGGCGACCAAGTTGTTAGATGATGAATGTGAACGATATCTGGTGAATGTTGTGGATTCGACAGTGGCGGAACCTAAGTTGGAGATATATCCGTAGTATGCAATTTCCCCGAGGTGTTTCCTCAGGAATTGCTAGGTTTACCGCCTGAGCGAGAGGTGGAATTTGTGATTGAATTGACCCCTGGGACATAACCGATTTCGAAGGCACCATATCGGATGTCCCTATCAGAATTGAAGGAGTTGAAGGTGCAAATATAGGAATTGCTGGACAAGGGTTTCATTTGCCCGAATGCGTCTCCATGGGGAGCGCCAGTCCTATTTGTTAGAAAGAAAGATGGAACTCTGAGGTTGTGCATAGATTACCGGCAGTTGAACCAAGTGACGGTGAAGAACAAATATCCGCTGCCGAGGATTGATGATCTATTTGATCAGTTACAAGGAGCCTTAGTGTTTTCCAAGATAGATTTAAGGACCGGGTACCATCAGCTAAGGATCAGAAATGAGGACATTCCCAAGACTACTTTCAGGAGCATATATGGGCATTACGAATTTATGGTTATGCCCTTTGGACTAACGAACGCCCCAGTCGCTTTCTTGGATTTGATGAATCGGGTGTTCAAAGAATTCTTAGACCAGTTCGTGATAGTTTTCATTGATGATATACTGGTATACTCTAAGAGCATGAAGTACACTTGGCTGAAGTACTGTGGACCTTAAGACAACATGCGTTGTATGCTAAGTTGAGCAAGTATGAGTTTTGGCTCAACCGAGTAGGATTTCTTGGACATATCGTTTCGAGAGATAGAATCTCTGTAGATCCAGCAAAAATTGAAGCAGTGACTAAGTGGCCTAAACCGACATCGGTAACTGAGATTAGGAGCTTCCTAGGCTTGGCTGGCTATTATAGACAATTTGTGGAAGGATTTTCATTAATAGCTATGCCATTGACAATGCTACTTAAAAAGGAAACTAAGTTTGAATAGGATGATAAATGCGAGAGAAGCTTCCAAGAATTGAAGCACAGGTTAATAACTGCTCCAGTGTTGACCATACCGTCGGGACATGAAGGATTAGAGATTTACAGTGACGCTTCTTTGAGAGGGCTCGGATGTATTTTGATGCAACATGGAAAGGTGGTAGCATATACGTCGCGTCAGTTGAGACCACATGAGATGAATTATCCGACGCATGATTTGGAATTAGCTGCTATCATTTTCGCACTCAAAATCTGGAGACATTATTTGTGTGGAGAGAAGTTTCAAATTTATACTGATCATCAAAGCCTCAAGTACCTGTTTTCACACAAAGAGTTAAATATGAGGCAACGCCAATGGATGGAGCTTCTAAAGGACTACGATTGCGACATATTGTATCACCCTGGTAAGGCGAATCGAGTTGCTAATGCCCTAAGTCGCAAATCTAGTATGGCGCATCTGATGGTCAAGGAGTGGACGTAATTGGAAAGGCTCAGAGATTTAGAGTTCAAATTTGAAGTGAGCCAAATGTCCAACCTGATAGCTGCATTAAGAATTGAATCGGAACTCCTATCTAGAATCAAAGAGCTTCAGTCTACCGATCAGGAAATCTAAAAGATTGTTGGATTGGATGCTGCTAAGCGGAAGTTAGACTTTCAGGTGAGCGAGAATGGAATCTTGAAGTTCCGAGGAAGAATATGTGTGCTCGATGACATGGAACTCAAGGAAGAAATCTTATCGGAAGCTCATAGGAGCAATTACAGTATTCACCTAGCCAGCACGAAAATGTATCAGAATCTGCGATAACATTATTAGTGGAATGGAATGAAGGCTGATGTGGCCAAACATGTGGCCAAGTGTTTGACGTGCCAACAAGTGAAGGCACAGCACTGCAAGCCAGGTGGCTTATTGAAACCGTTAAAGATCCCTGAGTAGAAATGGGAGCACATCACGATGGATTTCGTGATGGGATTACCGCGAAGCCAGAGTTGACATGACTCGATATGGGTCATAGTGGATCGCTTAATGAAGTCAGTGCACTTCCTGGCAGTGCAAAAGGACTTTCAGCTAGAAAGGTACGCAGAATTGTATGTGTGGCAAATAGTACGTCTTCATGGAGTGCCAGTGACGATCACATCGGATCGTGATCCAAGGTTTACGGCCAATTTCTGGAAGAGTCTGCAAGTGGCCATGGGAACCAAGTTACAATTCAGTACGGCCTATCATCCGCAGACAGATGGCCAGTCAGAAAAAATAATTCAAACCCTTAAGGATATGTTGAGAGCCTGTATAATTGATTTCCAGGGCAAATGGGAAGAGCAATTGCATCTAGTGGAATTTGCCTATAATAACAGCTACCATCATAGTATTCAAATGGCACCGTTTGAAGCATTATATGGCCGAGCTTGTAGAACACCATTATGTTGGGACGAAATTGGTGAGCGAATTATAACAGGCCCAGAGTTAGTACAGCAGATGGTGGAAGTCGTTGGAATTATTCGGGATAGACTGAGGACGGCGCAGAGTCGTCAGAAGAGTTATGTCGACAGGAGACGACGACCCTTAGAGTTTCAAGTGGGAGATCATGTATTTATCAGGGTGTCGCCAATGAAAGGATTATCTCGATTTGGCAAGAAAGGAAAGCTCGGTCCAAGGTACGTCGAGCCATTTGAGATATTGGAAAAGATTGGCGATATGGCTTTTCGACTTGCCTTGCCTCCCAACCTATCCCAAGTGCATAACGTTTTCCACGTGTCAATGTTAAGAAAGTATGAACCAGATTCGACTCACGTTCTAAGGTACGAGGAGATAGACGTGGATGATAAAGTGTCGTACGTGAAAAGACAAGTCAGGATCGAAGACAGAAAAGATCGTGCAATGAGGAACAAGACGATCCTGATGGTCAAAGTCGTCTGGGAACACCACGGAACGGAAGGTGCCACTTGAGAAAGCGAGGAAGCCATGAGACGTCAATACCCCCAGTTGTTTGAGTAGATGAAGATATATTGCAAATTTCGAGGACAAAATTTTTGTAAGGGGGGAAGAGTTGTAACGGTATGAATTTCAATGTAATTCCGGGATCAATAAAATTGATATTATTCCGCATTTCATTTTAGTAAGTCTCGCCCAGAGTTGATCACTCTTGGGATACTAACCAATAGAGTATGGCTAACTAGGAAATGGTACGTGGACCAGGGACCCGAGCGTGAATTGGACATCGATCACGAGAAATGATGAGGGAATATTTTGGACCAATATAAGCCGATCTTAGGAAAGTAAGGGATATGGTTTGGCTAAGGCCAACGAAGTACAATCGGATCGCAGGTGATTCTGCAGGACCGAAAGTGCACGTGGCCAAGCAGTCCTAAACTTAAACCGAATGATCGCGACCTCTGGGACTAGTGATAATTTCTCATTCTCTTAATGATCGAGACCGTCATGACTCAGATAACCATAGGTCGATACGCATAACCCCTAAATAGCTGCCCGTTAGTGAGAGACCCTGAAATTAGAAATTTAGCGAGATTTGGTCATAAAATTTGATCTGGACTTGGTCATCGATTTTCGAGTCTGTATACAATTATTTTGCAAGGCTGATGCCATTTTAGAGTGGCCAAGCATATTTAGAGTTACTACGGTCGAAAAATGGAATTTCGACCCGGAAGTGAAAAATTACAATTTTGCCCTCCGGACTTCGAAGTTGAATTTCGAGGGCTTATGCTGCTATTTTCGCGATTCCGACACCATATTATGTTGGCCACACATATTTGGTGTTGGTACGGGCGAAAAATGAAATTTCGACCCGGGACCGGAAAAATGACCATTTTGCCCCTGGCCTATTTTTGATTCCAAATTTTTGGAAAATCATTAAGGAATTAATTAATTTAGATTTATCTCAATTATTGGACCAATTACCATGTTACCTCTCAATTATTGGATGAGATTAAACGTGGACCGTTAGATTAGGGGCATTTTGGTCAAGAGGCTCGGATTCTCGACACGTGTTCTCCACTCACCTACTATATTTGACCAAGTTGGACTTTCTCTCTCCTCCTATTCCCATTCGGCCAGTCCCCACCGAACAGCCCCTCCTCCACCGGTCTCTCTCTCTCCCTCGGCCATTCACGCCGGAGCAAGCCGCTTTTCCGTTTCCTTTTTCCTCTCGGCCACGCAAGACCGCCGCTCGCCGCCGTATGTCGCCACCGCCGGTGAGCCGCGCCGTGCGCCGCCGTGCCGTCCACCCATCCACCGCCACTCGCCCTCACTAAACCGCATCCCCTCCGCCATCTTGCCATCCCCGTCCTCACCGCCGTCCGGATCAACCAAAGGACTGCCGTCCGTACGCCGCGCTGCCGTCGTCTACAGTTGAAACGCCGCCACCGGTTCCACCGTTCACCGGTGATCAGCTGCCGTTTCTCATCGACGTGGTTTGGATTTTGGTGAGTGTACCTCCTAAGCCTGGATTAGGACTGACGGTGCGTTTTCTGGACTGGCTTAGGTATTATCGGTGTATATTTAGGACAGGATTGAGGACCGATTGGTGGAAATAAAATCCGAGGAATTTAACGAGTCAGAT